>CATKHJ011138661.1:0-28331 GCA_949750685.1 Vernicia montana
TTACGAAAATATGATTTATTTTGTGTAAAACAATAATTTTACGAAAAAGTTTATAAATTAACAAAACAAATAATAATTTCGTAATTACGAAAAAAATAAATCTCTTACGAAAAATTATAATTCTCTTATATTTTTTCGTAAGTAAAACTATTTTTTCATAATTCTTCTTAATTGCGAAATATTTAATTTTATGAAAATATGACTTATTTTGTACAAAACAATAACTGTAAAATAAGTTCATAAATTAACGGAAGAAAATTAATTTCATTAATTTTATTTTATTTTATTAATTTCATAAAGTTAATTTTATTAATTTCATAAAGTTAATTAATGAAATTATTTCGTAAAATTAATTAT
The DNA here is from genome assembly GCA_949750685.1 of Vernicia montana. NCBI lineage: Eukaryota > Viridiplantae > Streptophyta > Magnoliopsida > Malpighiales > Euphorbiaceae > Vernicia > Vernicia montana. Next base: position 358 of record CATKHJ011138661.1, read on the forward strand.
CAAAATTATTTTTCTATTTCATTTTGTTAATTTCATAAAGTTAATTAATGAAATTATTTCGTAAAGTTAATTATCAAAATTATTTTTTTATTTCATTTCGTTAATTTTATAAAATTAATTAATGAAATTATTTTTTTATTAATTTAAATTTTTTTTCGTAAAGTTAATATTTTATACAAAATAAATCATATTTTTACAAAATTAAAATTTTTTTTGTAATAAAAAATTATGAAAAAATAATTTAATTTATGAAAAATATAAAAAAAATTATGATTTTTCGTAAAAAAATAATTTTATTTGTAAAGTAAAATAAAATAGATTTATTTTATTAAAAAGGAGTAAACATTGAAAACACATTTACTGGGAATATCAATTCTTTCTACTTTATACACTGGGAGTGCAAGTGATGCGACATATTCATCATGAGCTTTCTACTAGAAAACTTTTGCATATAGGCTTCTTTGGGCTTTTTTTTTTTTTTTTTTTCCCTTTCTTTTAGTTGTGTTGTTGTTTGGTTGCTGAGAAAACTAAGAGATAGGAAAGAAAAATCTTAAGTGCATAAATTTCAACCTTTTATTTACTGTGATTTTTAATTATAAAAATATTCTTTATTCATTAGATAATTACTGTTACTTGATTTTAAAATTTTATTTTACTGTTACTTAATTTTAAAATTCATTAAATTTAGAGAAAAATGGACTCATTTGTTTTTTATAGTCAATCAATTCACAGAAACTGTATTATATACCAAGTGCAGTTAATTTGTCATTATCTAAACCTGAAAGCACATAATCAGTATTAGGGAAAGAGAAAATATAAGTCTTCTAGAATCCATAGTAAACCTGACTAACCACTAAACAATAAAACTTTAATATTACAACTGTAACTATCACAAAATATGGACTACGAGCCCACTTGTTTAAAAAGAACAAGTGGTTTACACAATTTAAAAAGAACCAAAAAAAAAAAAAAAAAAAGCTTTGTAACATAGAAATTTATTAATTAATACTATTTGTTAATGACTTTCTATATAATATTTGACATCACAATAAATAAGCAAATCTGCTGTAGCACAATGGTCAACTTCCGGCATCCGCAAATTATTTTTGAATTATAATAATATATATTTTTTTTCAAAGCGGAAAAGCCCAAACACAAAGGCGATCTTTTCAACCCAAGATATTAGGAGAAAGACGCAAAACAAATCAATTACATAAGGATAAAACAAAGCCTAATAAAATAAAATCTCAATTTTTTTTTCTAAAATTAAAATTATATAAAAAAATTTGTAAAATAAATTATTTTATTCTAATTTTAAAAAATAGTTGTAATTGTTTGATTAAACGATGAGATTAGTGAATTTATTAAAAAAAATAGTAACCTAATTGAACATTTATATCTAAAATAAATAATAATAAATAAAAGAAATAGCAAAATTTTGTCATGCATTGGTCTAGCTCTTTACACTATGGATATATGTGTATAGTTAGTTATCCAAAAGTTTCCTAGCTAGGGAACAACAAATGAAAAAACACAAATTTTATAGTTATTGAAATAGCTCCAATATCCACTTTGATAAAATTTATTGATCTCTGATTTGAAATTTTGAATTAAGCCTTCTTGTCTTAATAAATAAATAAATAAAAAGGTTATATTTGGAATAAGAGGAAAAGGCAATAAAGTTGTTTACATACAATAACTGATATATAATTATAAACAAAGTAAGTAAATCCGCTGTAGCACAATGGTTAATTTCTGATTAGTAATATATTTTATAGCCCAAAGTGAACAAGCCGAACCCAAATCACAAAAAACCCCAAGACATTTGTACAAAGTTAGCTAAAAAAGTTTGTAGCTTCGGCCCTCGACTGTAGCTAGCCTTTTTGTTTCTCTCATAGAATATTTTTTTTTTTTTAGAAAATTACGCCATATACTTTTTTTTTAATTTTTAATTACAATTTTAATCTCATTTTTTTTTTTATATTTTTACTCTCTCACATTTATTTTTATACCCTCTTTTTACTTTTTTGTTAAAAAAATACACTATTTGCATTTTGTGACTTTTTTTTTTTTTTTGGTTGATGGTGACGATCAATTTTGACTAGATTTCATGCTTATTTTTCATTAATTATTATTATTACTATTAATAAATCATTATAGCTTATGTATTGTTTTAATATCATAAAAAATGAATTTATCTTATTTTTTCATATGTATATATTATTTTTATTACTGCAAAAATTTAATTAGAAACAAAAATTCAAAATTCAAAATTCAAAATTGATTATTATCATTATTATTATTATTTATTTTTAATTGCATTTATTTTTACAATTCTTGAAGTACTCTAGAAACATTTGCCATTTTCATTTGTTGAATTAATTTGACATGGCAAAGGCTGATCTTGATTTTTCTTAGGAGACTGAATATAGTGAAGTTGGTTATATGCTTTATGATTTCTTGCAAGAGCTTTATATTGTTCAGATTTTGACAATTTGTAATGTATTTCTTCAAGTATTCTTCTCTCCTTACATGATTGATTTATATGCGCATAAATGTTTATTGCTTTATATATAGTTTTCATTATTATTATTATTATTATTGTTGTTGTTGTTGTTGTTGTTGTTTTAGAAAAAAAATCCATTAATTATTTTTTATATACCACACGTAGTTAATTAATTTAACTAATTTTTAATTTAATTAATTAATTAATTAAATTAATATGTATATATTAAAATAGTTGCAGATACTAAAAGTATACCAATTTATGGTATACGTATATTATTTACTGTTACTTTATCTTTTTAATTTTTTCATATTTTCAATTTGTATAAATATAAAGTAGTTGTAGATACCAAAAATTTACTAAAAATATACCAATTTATGGTATACGTATACTATTTACTGTTACTTTATCTTTTTAATTTTTTATATTTCCAATCTGTATAAATATAAAGTAGTTGCAGATACCAAAAATCTACTAAAAGTATACCAATTTATGGTATACGTATACCATTTACTGTTATTTTATCTTTTTATTTTTTTCATATTTACAATCTGTATAAATATAAAGTAGTTGCAGATACCAAAAATCTACTAAAAGTATACCAATTTATGGTATACGTATATCATTTACTGTTACTTTATCTTTTTATTTTTTTTATATTTCCAATCTGTATAAATATAAAGTAGTTGCAGATACTAAGAATCTACTAAACATATACCAATTTATGGTATACGTATACCATTTACTATTACTTTATATTTTTAATTTTTTTTATATTTCTAATATGTATAAATATTAAGTAGTTGCAAATATCAAATATATACGTAACGTATACCATATATTTGTAAACATATACCATTTATTGTTGTCATTTTTTTTTTAAGTGTGCTAATGTTCTTTTTGATATTATTGTTAATTTATCAAAATATTTGTAGATAGTAAAAATATTGACTACATCAATCAATTAAAATGTATAAAAATGAAAATTTTTTTTTTTCTTATTATTAATTTTTTTTACCATTGTTAGTTTCTATTATTTTTATGTATTTTTTGTTCAAATTAGTTTTCATTTATTAAAATATATATGATTATTAAGAGCTTATTTCATAAAATAAAAAATAATTAATTTTATAATAATATTAAGAAGAAATTTAGAATTGTAGAGTTTTTTTTTTTTAAATAATATTATTAGGTTGTCATTAAAAAAAAAAAAACCATTCCAAGAAAACCCACCATCACATATTTTTTCCTTAATAGTCAATGGGAATATTTTTGTAATAAAAAGTAATTGACTAGGCATTTTTTAAAGTTTTTTTTAGTGTATTTTTGTAATATTTTTTCCTTTTTTTTTTTTTTTTTTTTTTTTTTATGTATTTGTGTAAAAAACCATTTTTTTTTTAATCAATGCATGAAGATTTCATTCATTTATTATAAATGGAAGTCATCATACAGTAATTGAGATAACCTTCAAGGAGGAATAGAAACTCACTCGGGAAAGAAAATTAGACAAAAGGGTACAAGTTACCCAATCTGCAGACCTATTAAGGTTTCTGCTAACCCACCCAATACCAAAATAATCAAAATTAGTTTTCAATTCTTTAAACAATGAAGCTCCTATGGTGGGACCTGATTAAAATCATTACAGAGTTTAATTAAATATTCACAATTAAATTCAAAAAAAATCTAGAAAAACCAGCTTGAGTAGCAAATTTCATAGCTAACAGAAGTGCTTCTGCCTCTGCCACTAACGGTGCAACACCATCTACCAAAACACCATTGTGATTCCTGCAAATTATTGCTATGGCTGCCACTTTAGATTTTTCATTGAAGCTTGCATCAAAATTCAATTTGATTATGCTTGGATCTGGGGGTGTCCAACAATGAATCACCTCATTATGGGGACTTGAAGATTGATTAATATTATGATGAACTTCAGTTGCTCTAGAGAATTCCATAAAACATTGTAATGCATGTTGAGCTATACTTCTTGGATCAACAATCTTCTTCTCAAAGATAGTTTTATTTCTTTGCTTCCAAATTCTCCAACAGATAAAGGAAATCTTTTGGATAATCTCTAAATTATTTCTTAGAATAATTATCTCTAAATCTTTATTTATTCTCTAAATTATTTTCATAGAATAATTTAGATATTATAAAATTAAAGCTCTTAATTTGGTCTCTAATTAGCTATTTCATATGAGCAACAACCCCAAATGTTCCTTTACTCTTCGATTAATGCAAGACAAGTACATGTAAAATATTTTTAACGTTTTTCCTTAGCACTAGTCTTGAAAGTATAAATAGTTAATTTGCTATTTTCTTTTTACAATATTTGACATCATCATTTCATGGTTTTTTTTTTTTTTTGGACAAAAGGTTATTTTATTTGCCAAAAGAATGATATACATCAAAACCTGCAACCAAGCTGCAGAAAACAAAACACAGCAAAATGAGCAACCAGCTCAAACAGAAACAGCACCCAAAAAAAAAAAAAAAAAAAAAAAAAACCAATGCTAACCTAAACCAAAGAGCCTAAATCCCTAACACCAATTATCCCCAACTAACCTCCCTTTTCCAAGCCAAAGGTTCTCTATTAATGCCACACTTCTCCATAACCCTTCACCACACCATCTTAGTGAAATTGCAGCAAAAAAACAGGTGCTGAATAGTTTCAGCATTTCCATTACAGAAACAACAAAGATCATCTGTAGCAATGCCCCACTTAACCAACCTACTTTTAACAGCTAACCTTCTTTGCATAGCAAGCCCAACAATAAAGTTATGCCTAGGGATATGACTAGGAGAATTTGCCTTTAATTAATTAATTAAAGTAAATGATTAAATGGATTAATTAATAGTATGTGTAAAATTTAACTTTGACAAAGAATGGAGGACACGACATAGCAATCATACAAGTCATATAGCAATCATTAACTATTAAGAGTCACATTCAATGATAACAAAATTTTTTAGCACACACTTAATAATTAAATTAAATGAAAGTATCAATCAACCTAATAATCCAAACAAAATCAGAAAGCTGGCAAGTCTTGGATAAATCATCAATCTGATGTTAAAAAAAAAATGGTTAAAGGAAGAGATTTTAATCAGCAAGGAAATTAATGAATTAAGGTCTTCGACAATGAGCTTTGCACATATATTGACAGTCGTAAAAGCAAGGTCCACCGCAGTGAAGAGGACAATCCAATCTCATGCCTTTACATCTTCCTCTTCTCATGCATTGAGCAAACTCTCCTAACTTGTAATCTTCATTGTTGAAAACTCTATTTCTATGCATTCGCCTATTGTTATTGCTTCTTCCTTTCCCTTTGTGGCCACCACCACATCCCCATTTATACCACCCACTACCACCTCCTCCCCATCCCCATCCTCCCCCTCCTCCGCCTCCGCCTCCACCTCCACCTCCACCACCACCACCACCCCCCCATCCCCATCCAAAACTACCTCCACCTCCACCACCACCACCACCACCACCACCACCTCCTCCACTGCCCCCGTCATCGCCTTCTCTTCTATAGTATCCACTATATCTTTTATTGTTATTAAGTACAACTTGAGTATTATCTCCAGGAAGGTTATTAGGAAGATGTAAGGAAGAGGCATTAACTTGAGCAGTAGTGGCGTTTCTCAATTGATCAGATCTGAGCCCAGTAACCGACATCGACAGAAACAACAGAATCCATATTATAAGTGTCTCCATCTTCTTTTCTAGTATATACGTACTTGCAGAGTTCAAATTAATATATACATGGCAGCTCTTGATAGTTTTATAGATATAATGTTTTGCCAGCTAGATTTGAAGCCCCCACGCCCAACTGATAGGTTTACTTATAACAGTTAAGCTCCCTTTCAAAAGATGCCTTAAGCCACACTTTTGTCCCCACCTGCAACTTGCAATTTGCAAGGAGTCGGGGCATAATCTTGTTAACCAAAATTAATGAGTATGGGAGAAATGCCCCCACTCTTGCCCACTTGCAAGTCACGCCCTACCCTACTGTACTAGCCTCCAATCTCTATTTATAGGAGGTTGTTCTTTTTCTTGTCTTTTAGTATGATGATTGAGAATTGATTCCTTGTTTCTCAAACTCTTATAAGTTAACATAATGTCTAATTAAAAATATTCTAATTTGCATTCCATTTAATTAGAAAGAAGAAAAGGATTTTCAAAGCAATTATTTATTGGACCTAAGAGTACTAATTGGGACTCACAATCTTAAAAAAGAACTTAACCAAAAGCTCATAGGTCACCCCTGTAGCAGCTAATTAAGTTATATTATTATACTTAAAAATCTCATATTATTATTATTATTATTATTTAATAATATGCTTTGTCTGCATCATATTAACTAATTCTGTTTGTCCCTTGCTTGGAAATAACGTTTGAGAATGAAGTGTGTATAGGAAGTTGAAGTGCATAGAGAGAGATGGTGGGAGTAGTTATTTGGTTTTACCTGTACATTATGTTTCTTGCGAAGGTATAAAAATTGATTCCTGTATGTTGGTGCCATCATGCATACTTCCATATATTAACATATATTCTATCTGGAAATTTTTATTTTTTGAATGAAAAAAAAAAAACCTATATCCAGCACCTTAAAGGAATTGAAGCTCAAGCGCCACAAAAGCTCTGATCATTATATACGACAAATTGGCACAATTGAATTACATGTCAAAATGGTGCAGCTGAGGAACGACTGTGAACGTGGTTGCAGAAGAAAAATAATGGCAATAAGTAGTCATAAACAAAGTGCTTTTTTTCAGTCATTGTTAAGGCTCAAAGTGCCCTCCCACTAATGTGGAAGTACGCAGTTTTTCCTTTATTTATAAAACAAACTTTAACTATTTAATTAGATAAATTATTATTTTATTTATGAAATTTATCCTAATTAATTAAGTTTTTTTTTTTTGAAAAACTTACTAAATAGTCAATGAATTTTATTTTCGTTAAACTTTTTAGTATTTGTGTTCAATTTTTATATATTTTTTCCTTTAAATTTATATAAAATGATGAAAATATCCTTGTTTATATATTGAAAACAAGAATTTTTTTTTTTATTTTAATTCAATTTAATAACTAAAATTTTCTTTTTAAATGACAAAAATTCAATTATAATATTTTTGTTTTTAATATAAATACGAAGACATTTTATTCATTTCATATAAATTTAACAGAAAACTCAAAAAACTATTTAATTGATTTCTAAAAAAAAAAAAAAAAACTACATTAATTAAATTAAATTTCAGAAATGAATAATAATTTATCCTATAAATTATAAAAAGCTCACTCTTTCACACCCATATCAACTTATAAAAATTCAAGGACGGCTGCGCTTTTCTTGTCAGAATTTGTTGTTGAATGTATTTGGTTGATATTTTTGAGACACTGTTACTTTAATAGCCAATTTAATTATGCCAGGCTACAGCTCCAGCTACCAGGATATGTAACATTATATACAAGCCTTGGTCCTTCCTAGTTTGTACTCACATAGTATCATGTTCTGAGCATTATAAATTTATAATCATTTGAGTTACAAGTGATGGTAGATGACAGTTTCTTTCTTTTGCTCGTTTCTTTGGGAGCAGTTGCCAATTGCCATACATTTCAAATGTCCTATAACTGTACACTTGGAGCAGGTTAGGTAAGGCTTCGTGCTTTTTTTTTTTTTAAATGCTGTTTTAAAAGAAAATTAATAGGCAACAAAAGTAATTATAAAGCATTACTTCTAATAAGAAACAAAAAATTGTTAAGACTTGTCTTTTCCTTCAACTTGTCGTTTCAATGAGACTATTGATCTTTCAAAATAAAACGGTCAATGATGAAAAATGACTCCGCCTCACCCAACCCTGTTGCCATCCTCTACTTATAAATCCTAATATACACATAATTTGACATGAATATGGCATGTAAGTAATAATTTAAGAGCCAATGGCATGCACTTTAAGAATCAATCTCTGGTAACCATTTGCCAACTAAGCTTAGGGAGTTCGTAATAACTAATAAGAGCCAGTGCAAAGAGAAAACTCATGAGTAACCTTTTAAAGCAAACACTATACAGCCATATCAAAACTGCAGTTTTAAGAGCATTTCCAATTGCTTTCTTATTCTCACTCCTTTCTTGAAATAGAGAACTAAAATTATTTAAACCCCTTTCAACAACCTCCTAAACTAAACTCCTTTAAAATTTATAAAGAATCACTTTTTCCCTTCCCAAATTTAAAAACTGAAGAAGTGACTCTTAATTAATTTTTTTATTAGTTTCTCTTTTATCCTTTTATTTACTTATTTCTTATTCTCTCTCTTCATTATTTTTTTTAAAATAATTTTATTAATTAAAAATTATATAGAAAGTGATATAAAAAGTATTGTTGGAGTATATATGCACAATTTTTAAAATAAGTTAAAATAGAGAATTGAATTGTTTATATTATAATAGGGAGTGAGACTAAAAGTATTGTTGGAGATGCTATAACGCATATACAGGGTGAAATCAACAAAATATTAAAAAAAAAACAAAAATATCTAAGAAAAATATCCATTCAGAGTATTACAAATTGGTACAAAGCCATTGTCCAATTGCCTTAAGATTATAGGCAGCAACCAACAAACAGAAAGAAAACCACAGATTTCATTGGTGTCAAAGCTATATGCCTCGCAAAACAAAACATAATAACTATTTATGTAGTATCAGTACCTTCGGAATCCACGATCAGGGAATCTCCCAGATGGGCACTCAAATGCCCTATGGCCCCTGCCACCACAATTGTGGCAGATGATCATAGGACCCACACAATCCCTGCTCATGTGGCCTACCTGGTTACAGGTCCGGCAGATCACATCACGATAACCACTGTTCCGACCCCAACCACCCCTCTCTGCAAGACTATCACCCTTTGGGCATTGCCTTGCCACATGCCCAGCTATGTTGCACAAGTTGCAAACAGGTTCATTCTGACAATCACGTGCTATGTGGCCTGTTTTCCTGCAGTTCTTACATGCTTTATCATTTGTGCACTCAGCAGCAATGTGCCCTGGCTTATAGCAATTGTTGCATAACCTCACGTCTCCAGGTGGCATCTCAGGATTTGGGCAATCTCTGGCACGATGTCCAGACTTGCCACATGAATGACAGATGCCCTCATTGGGACAGTTGCTGGCAACATGCCCAGGCTCTCGACAATTCCAACACCGGGACTGTGTGGTGCACTCTGATGCAAGGTGGCTGAAAAAGAAATATTAGATTGCCTAAGAACAAAGGTTCGCAAGGGTAATACACAGGTAGTCAGGTAGAAAGGACAGATTACCCAGGAAGACCACAGTTGTTACACACAGCTACATTGGGGCATTCTCTTGCAAAATGACCAGGGCGCTTGCAGTTATTGCACAAATTGCTTTGGCTGGCAACCGCCAAACAAGTTAGAATGCAACAAATTTAAAATATATATATAAAATCCCTAAAACTAAAAGAGTATCTTTAAATTATCTAAATTCTAAATGCAGCCAGTAATCACTGCAATACTGATTTTTTGCAGTTATGTTGGAATTTCTGGAGAATCGTGTCTTTAAACAAACAAGAATTAGTATATGCTCCCCACCATTGCAAAAAATATCCAGCAGGAATTAGTGTGCACTCAAGTTTTCTCGGGTGACCACATGCAGGAACACGTCTTCATACAACAATGCAATCAGACTATTCAATGTTGTCCAAATCATAGAAAGGAATGCAATACCTAACCAAACTAGAAGACTGCAAATTTACACTCAGTACAAGAAGTAAAGGATGCGGTCAACAGTCCTTAACAGTATTGCTATTTTGGTGTAGTAGCTTCGAAACTCTCCATAGACAATAAACCAGGAAACTAAACAATGAATGCAAGTCAATTCTCCTTCTTGACTTAATTTTTTAGAAAAATTATAGACAACCACGATCAACCCTGAATGAACCCTACCCTTGATCACAACTTAGAGCAGTGTACTAAAACACATAATCACTTGCACCCCCCAAAGATGATATGAGATCCCCAAGTTCCAACACTTTTGCAATTACCTCATGCTGTCAATAACTGATATATATGGAGATTGGCAGCCTGCTAAGACTGTGACAACCAAGGAAAAGTCTGGGGACAGTTTCATGTACAAACCCAAATAACTACCAAAAGGCAAAACCTTCAGCTAAAGACTTCCCAGAAACGACAAAATCATACGTTATCCTGCAGTGCAAGAGTGAGGTGTGCATATTTTAATAGTCTCCTTACTTACAGACTACAGAGGCATTGGAACTTAAACTGTACTAGCAACCATGACCAATGCCCAACAAGCCTTCCCAAGTGACAAACTCTCACCAGATGCCCATTGAGCATACAAATGAATGTCATCAAAGTAAATGTTCAGAACAATAAATCATGCCCAAATTATTCTGCCGATGTATGTAAGCTGCACACATTCTGAAGAAACAAAACCAAAAGACAATAAGAACTCATTGAAAACCAAATAACCTGAAACCACGACGTGTCTCTCTTCTATAAGGAGCATCGCGATAAGAATTGCGTCGAGATCGGATTCTAGGATCTTGGGGGCTCCTGCTCCTGCTCCGACTCTGGCTCCGGCTCCTGCTATTGCTTCTGCTATGTGAACTCATCTTCAAACCTCCTACTATTCAGTCAACCACCACCAATCCAAAAGCACACACCAACACTCCACAGCTACTGCGACTATCCTGTGAACATTAATTACACCCAAAAATTATCCCCATTGATTCACCTCATACTCCTACTTTAACCTTCAAACACACACCAATTTCCAACACTACAATAAATCCTTGTCCAACAACCACCTGTCAGACTAACAATCACTGCATCCCAAAGCATACCAAGTAAACATACAAGACATGTTTCTTCAACTGAAAAGTGTTCCCAGTGGAGAATTATCTAGCTCTTCGTAAGGAATGTGCAGTCAGTATACCACTTCAATGTGGGCATACTAGGCTCATTGTTTAGTTATTATGATAGACAACCCGAACCACGCAACAAATCGTACCATCCCACATGAGATGCAAGTCTCCTCCATATTTGACAAATATTCCTTTGTTTCACATCGAGAGCAGGATTTAGACTTGAAAGTTTCATAAAAGAACCATTTTAAGAAATGAAGTACAAACCCTTGAAAATGCAAAAATTCATAAGTGAATGAAAGCCTGAGGCAGATTCACTTAGTCTTCAGTGGTGCAAATGCCCCCCACTGATTTTGTAAAGAAAAAAAAAAAGCTTACAAATGGAAGGATGCTTTACAAAATAATATGAAATACATAAAATGCCTTGACTGAAATTTTATTTTGCTCCTCATTGAAATTTTGTTCTGCCCCTTTCAAATTTCATATCTCTTAAAATTTCTCATAAACGGCTTGTAAATGTTCTTGATATCAACTTTAAAAAAAATCATTGTTTTGATTTTGCTTTCTTAACCATATGATAGGATCTTAGTGAAACCATAAATGGTAATTGTTTACTTTTGATAAAAACAAAATCAGCCAAAAAAATTTTAAGCTCGCTATTATGTTAGAAAAGCAAAAAGAAACTGAAACAAAGATAAGTTACAGGGTGGGACAGTCTTATACTCCTCTCTTTCACATGCGAATGAATCTTAAATGATGAGATTAACAATGCAAATAAGGACCTAATAATTTTTGTTGAAATAAATTTTATGCATGACTTTTAAAGCCAAACAGAAAAACATACATTTATGCTTTTAAAATGTTAGTAATTTAGCCAGTAGCTCAATAATCAAGTTTTTTAGTCTGAAATCCATGGATTCAAAACCTAATATCTCTCTTCTCCATACTTTGAATAAAAAAAAACAAAAAATAAATAAAATAAATAAAAAAGAAAATCACTTGAATTAAGAGAGAAAGAGGAAACTTTCACTTATACAAGTACACTCATGCATTTACCCAGGTTAGAAATAACTAAGATAAACACATTCAACAAAAAAAATAAAACAATAATTTAGTTTTTTAGGAAGGCCAGGTACCCTTTACTCGTTCTTGATGTTGTTAGCTTAAAACCACTTCCATCTGCTATAGAGAATGGATATTTCACGGATTTATTTCTGTAAAAAAAGAAACAAGACTTCCTAAACTAATAAGATTCCATCAAAATAAGATCCTAAACTAATAATGGAATTTGGGTTAGGTCAAAATATACCATCAAGAATTAGTTTGACAAAAAACCTAATAGCGAATTGACCATCCTAAGTGTTACTAGAGAAGGAATTTTCAGAAAAAGAAATGTAGTTTCTATATATCTTTTTCAGAGTATTTTTACTATTATACTAACAGCTAAAACTAAGGATTGATCCACATTGAGTACTTGATTAAATGAATATTCAATTAGAGTCCAACATCTTGTATATAGTTATTTAGCATCAACCATTAGTTAGATCAAGTACTTAGAGTCGGCCAATTATTAGACACTAAACCTTACATCATACTTATTGTTCAACTCCAAATACATTGAGCGATCCTCACACCTAAACAAGCAAAAAAAATTTGATATTTGAGATTTTGGCAATCTACACAAGAAATCAACCTACAGTCATGTTACCACTAATTATTTTAACACATCTAATTCATTGAAGAAAAAGTGATGGGCTTGCAAAACTTTTGTGCACTTTCAAAGGATATTCTTTTAGAAGACACAGGTAATTTCTAGCACACAGTATGAATCTAACTTTCTAATGAAAGCATAAATTTTCATCTTAAATGGAAGCAACAAGCAAGTAATAAGTTTATAAGAATCATAATTGCAAACTAGCGAATACATGTCAGTTGAAATGCACATGAGCTAGCAGGCATTATCCCTCCTTTATTGCAATTAATGAACCTATCAAGCCAATGGGCAAACACACAGCCAGTAGCAACCCAAATAACAGCTTTCCATATAATGATTTGTCATTGAATTGTAAAACTCAGGCAAAACATTTGCAGACACGAAACTAAACTCTATAGAAGGGATCTGTTTCCTTGAAAGAGAAAGGGAAAAAGCATCACGGTTGCACTCACAACATAAAACTAATAATCAATTATTCATTGACTATTTTATACAATGAGATAGCTTATTCCAAAATTAGAAAGGAGGAAAAACAACAACAACAACAACAACAACAACAATGACACAAGACACATTATATACAGTATGTCAGTTGTAACAATGTGATGACATTAGGCTCAAATTAGAAAGAGGAATCTTCTAGTACATAAGTTAAGGATCAGATTTAAGTAAATAACCAATTAAAATCTACTAAAATGGTTTCGTTCAAGAAGGTTTCTAGAATTAAACACTTTGTTCGAGTCGAAAGCATTTCCTGAGAAGCACCGGACAAACTTCGAACTAGAAATGAGTTTATTCGATTAATGAATTTCATTCTAAAAAAAAAAAAGCCAAACACAAAATCAAGCTATATCTCACAAGCATGTAATTGAATGTCCTCCACAAAAACCCTAATCCCTTCCAATCCTCGGCCAGATCGTTTGTGCAAACAAACAGTAAACACATTTTCTTGGTGATAAATCGCATCATAAGCTAATTTCTCACCGATGCAAAAAAAATAATAATAATAACAAATACAATCAAAATGGATCTGAAATGACGCATTAAAAACGAGATAAAAAAACAAAATCAACAAACAAGTAATGAGAAATGTTAATAATGTTTATTAGATACAAATTAGAAGGCCATAGAAGCGTGAGTGAGATTAGAATGATACAGACCTGCAGTGCTCTTGTGGAGCTTCAAGCACGAGGGAATTTTGCACCCGCGCACCAAATTTCTGTTTTGGGATTTTTTTTTTTTGGGTGACGAGTGCTGCTGCAAGGAAGCTGATTTTGTTTCTTAAGAAGGTAGAGAGGAATCTTTTATAAGGTCAGATACAGCCTTGTCTATAGCAAGAAAATAACTGGATAGTACACGTCGACCCTTTCGTCTCTTCAACTCAGCTTTGGACTTGACGTTCTAAAGCGCCTTTTTTTTTTTTCATTAGTATTATTCTTTTTTTTTTGCCAAATCATTAGTATTATTCTTGGTTTCCAATAAATTTATGTTAATGGAGCTTTTGGCAATGGCCATCACTGCCTGTTAGTCCGTGCCAAAAAAAAAAAAAAATCACTGCCTGTTAGTAGGTCCATTTCCAATTTATTTATTTATTTTTTAATTTTAATTTGACAATATTCTAACTCCAACCTCTAACTAAGATCTCAATATCATTGGCAAAAAAAAAAAAAAAAAAAACTAAGATCCCAATATCACTTAATTAAAAATCAAAAATACTATAAAACAAACACTTTTGTATTAATTTTTTATTTTAAATGATGTGTCATTATTTTATTTGGCACATTTCCTTTTAAAAAATACATTATATAAAAAAAAATCAATATATTAATGAAGCCTTGATTGAAGGGGAAATTAGCTGGAGTTAGGAGGTTGTTAGCTGTGCACATGAAAATGATGTACAAACCCACAAGAGAGCTGAATGAGAGGTGAGATTGTTGACTATAGAAATGAAGTATTCACATTAACAAATGTAATGATACCATATCAATTAGGAGAATAAATTGATACAAAAATATTGAGTTATATAGCATTACTTATTAAAAAAATTCTTATTAAAAATTTATTGATTCATTTTGGCTCCTTTGAACAAAATAAAGAATGCCAAATGAAACTTTAATCTTAGTTTTTAGATAAAAATTGAAGTCTCAATAGATTATAAATTCGATCATACTAATATTGAATTTAAATTTTATTTTTAATATTTGATATCACTATTAGTTTGAATATAAAAAAATTAAAAAATATAAGATTTCCGCTTATTTCATCATGCAATATTTGATGACTATAAGTATTTTTTGGCATATGATAAGTTTTCTTTTTTAACAAGTTTAAAAATGCATCTCGTTCTTTACTATTCCTTTTAAAAGTTACTTTTTTTTTTTTTCATTTAAAGTTGAATTGGCGAAATAATATTGTTGATTACACAATAAGAGTAGCTCACTCCTTTAACATATTTTATTAAATTAATAACAATTTTTTTATAATTTGAGAGAAAACCAATCATATCTCACTTAATTGCCTTTTAAAAGTTACATTTAATATTAGTCAAATAAATAAATAATATGGATTTTTTTTTTTTCAATTAGAATGGCCGTCATCATATTTTGTTACAAATATACCATTTATTGTAGTCATTGTTATACTTTTTTTTTTTTTTTTTCGTTCCAACATTTTTTTTTTTTGCATTTTTATGATATTAAAAAAATTATTGAGATGAATCATTTGTCAGAAACACTGTTTTGTTATAAGAAAACTATTTTATTGAACTTTTGTTACCTTATTTGGCAAAAAAAAAACTTTTGTTACCTTTGACCAAAAAAAAAAAATCTTTTGTTACCATTGACACTATCACTCTCCAACCATCACCAATATTGTATTGTCATTGCCATTATTACTAATTGCCTAGTGTCATTACTATCATCATGCTTGCGTAATAATAATTTCTAAATAATTGGATCAAATAACTTCCCTATAAAAGCAATAACAAAGCCACAAAGAAATTGATAAGTGTAAGTGCATAAATAATTATTGATTAATTATGGAATGTAAAGGAAATAAAAAAAAAAAAAAAACAAAAATAAGTATGTATTATAAGATTTTGCATTACTACATTAATAATTTTTTTAATATAATAAAATAGATCATTTATATGTAATTATCATTTAAGTGATAAAAAGAAATTTTTTTATGATTAAAAAGACATGAAGGAAGGAGGTGAACATAACAAATTAGCTAAAATTCATTGGTTACATCTTTGCATAGATACTAATTATAAATAAGATTTCATTCTATCAAGTTTAGTTTATGTTACATGGTATTCTAAATTATTTATGGTGGAAATGTGCTTCGTCAAAATAATATTTTTATATAGTATAATTTAGTTAAATTTTGAAAAAAATCAATAATATTTTGCAGTCTAGTTAATTATGATATTTTAAATTTTTAAATTTGTCCAATTCGGATTCGATTCCCGGCAACGGAAAAAATTAATTTTTTTTAATTTGCCCAATAGTTTGCTAATTAAGATAGTAATTGGGTTAGTTTTTTTAATTAGTTTTATGGGTCCATTAGAAATTAGGTCTCTTTTTGAGAAATTGGGTAACGGAAAATAATTTTTTTTTAAAAAAAATAATTTTTTTTTAAAAAAAATACGTAAATTTTAAAACACAAATAAGATTTAGTTTCAATTTTTTTTTTTTTTGAATTTTTTTTTTCACAAATAGAGGAATATATTGATAGACAAAAATGCCCTTAATAATTTTTCATATTATCTAAGTTAGACTTCTATTATCATTATTATTGTTATTATTATTGCACAAAAAAATCTTATTATAGTATGATTTAGATTTAATTATTATTATTATTATTACACAAGGAAATCTTATTATAGTATGATTTAAATTTTTTTATAATTTCTTATTAAAAGAATTTTTCTATCAAATTTTTATAAGTTTTTGTTATCATTAATTTAGATTTATTGGTGGACTTTACTTTGAGGAGGTATGAGGTAAGATTTTTATTTTCAATTTATTTCTAGTATTGTTATTTTTCTATGTTATTATGCAATGAAGGTATCTACGAATGTCTATTTTTTGAACAATAATAATTAATTATATGTTATCATAATAACATATATTCTATATTTGTAAATTTTTATATACGTATTAGTTAATACAATTTTAACTTTTTTTCTTGAGTTTGAAGTTGTTATATTTTTATTTAATATTAATTCACATGTTATTTATAGTATTTTGATGATTAATGACATTATTATTATGGTTATTTTTGTATAGTTATTATTATTATTATTATTGCATAAACAAATCTTATTATAATAGAATTTAAATATTATTATTATTATTAGTAGTAGTACTATTATTATATGAGAAAATCTTATTATAATATATAAGATTTAAATTTTTCTATATAATTTCCTATTAAAAAACTTTTTATAGTAAGATTTTATTATTATTATTATTATTACACAAGTTAATTTAGATTTATTTGTGTTATTTGCTTTAAGGAGGTAGGAATTAAATTTTTATTTTCTATTTATTTTCAGTATTGTTATTTTTCTATGTTATTATCCAATAAAAGTGTCTATATGAATGTCTATTTTTTAAACAAAAATAATTAATTATGTGCTATCATAATAACATAAATTCTATATTTGTAAACTTTTATATATGTGTTGATTTGTATAATCTTAACTTTTTTTCTTGAGTTTGAAGTTATTGTATATTTATTTAATATTATCACCACGTGTTGTTTATAGTATTTTGATTATAATGATGTTATTATTATGGTTATTATTAAGGTGATGCTATTGCCATAGCTGATTTTGTTATAGACAGAACAATAAAATTGTTGAAATAGTGACCAATTTGCCCATTATTCATTACTATTTTGACAAAAACCTAATCGCCTCCTTTTTTTTTTTTTTTTTTTTTTTTCAAATATCATATTTACCATCTTAAAACAAATGCTAAAATTTAGAGTATCCCCAATAAACTCTTAAGTAAGCTCTTCTTCTTTTTTTTAGAGAATATGTCCAATTATTACATTTTCAATTGCGTCCTCAAAATTTTTCATTCTCTAAAATTTTTTAAAAGCAACAATCTCTTTCCTTATACTTAAAGAGAGAGAAAATGACTCTTAAGAAATTTTTTATTATTTATCTTTCTTTCTTTTATTTACTTATTTCTTATTCTCGCTCCTCATTATTTTTTTCTTAATAAAAAATTATATAGAGAGTAAAATAGAGAGTGTTATTGGAGTATGCACAATTTTCAAAACAAGTTAAAATAGAGAATTGAATTGTTTATATTATAATAGAAAATGAGACTAAGAGTATTGTTGAGAATGCTCTTATATATAAAATGACAGACTCACATTTCAATTATCAATAAAGAAAAATCACTAATTGTTAAAAAAACGATATCAAAGCTGAGTTTAAATTTGTTTTATCAAGCAATACATAATAAATTCCTACTATGGCCACAACAATAGCTATTTGTAATTAGAAATTCCTTTACTTGCAAACATTTTTTTCTTTTTTTTTTTTCAGAGATAGAAGCTTTCCATTAATCATAAAAGTTGATACATAAACCAAATAAGTTGCTTTACTGGAAACCATGCTATCTAAGCCAAGTGATTCGCATATGAGAACTATTACAAAACCAGTAATTGGCAAGTTTCTAACCACTAAATGGGCCACCCAATTGCATTGTCTCTTAATAAAATTAAAAGAAAATTCTTCAAAATCTTGGCACATTACCACAGTGTGTTTTATGGGAATTTCAAAATACATTGACTTACAGACATTTTATATCTGATTGTTATGGATCTTTAATAAATTCTTTATTATTTGTTGGTTTGCTTTTTTTTTTTTTTTTTTCTTTTTTCCTATGGTTTTAAATACAAAGAATATTCATATTTATTTTTTTTCTTTATATTTCTTATAAAGTGTTGGTTGGAGAGTTTAGAACTTATGAGGAAGCGGAAAACTACGAAGCTTAATGAATGGCTAATTAAGCCATTACCACAAAATATATTGTTAGGCTCCAGTAAAATAGTTAATTTTTATAACACTCAATTCTAGATTTCTAATCTACTGAAAAGACGAAAATGAAAAGAAAATTATTGTTTGAATATATATATTTTTTTATTAAACAAAGGGTAATTTTGTCAGTGCAATATTTTAATAATTATATTGCTTTGGCCATATCAAAATGAACTCTGAAAATAAATCACCTTATTATTATTATTATTATTATTATGTAATAATTTTATTCAAAAATAATTTACAACAAATTTTGTAAGTATTAAAATACTTGCCTTTGACATTTGGTATTTCATTTGAATGGTTTAAAGATTTTTTGAGAAAGAAAAAGTCTATATCGTGATTAATTGTGGTGAGATAAAAGAATTTAAAAAGAAATGTTTGAATTTCATTAATCAAATAAAATATAAATTAATAATTTGATACTTATACACATTGTCCCATTAATATAATATATATTTTTTAAGAGATGTCTTATTGATATGATTATCATAGTATTTTATATATATTTTTTAAGAATGTGAAAGATTACCTAAATATAAAATAAAAAAAAATCATTATTTTATATATTATATAATAAAATTATTATTCATATTTAATTTTAATTTGAAACTTTAAAAGAAAAAAAATAATGAATGAATAATTTTGTAAAATTTTTTGTCTAAAAAATAGCTATAAACACATTATTAATATGAAAAAATTAACTATATTTGATTATTATTTTTTAGTTTTTAAGTTACAATTTTCCTAAACTTTACTAAAAATTAAACATTAATATTTATTAGATTATTATTAGGTGTTAAAAGTTTATATTATTTGATGGGATAAGGTATAAAAAAACCCCTTAAGTTTGGACTGAGGAGCAGATAAGCTCCTAAACTAAATTTTGGAATAAAAATCTTGCAAAATGACTTTTTTTGTTCAAATAAGCTCCTTTGTTGGACAGAGGGTTAACACGGTCTAAAATTATATTAAAATAATATTTTTTATTTTAAAATACTAAATTATTTCTATTATTTATTTTAAAAAATTAAAAAAATTAAAAGAAAAATCATCAAGAACATCAACAACCCAGATTAACCCATAAATTCAATATCAATATGAACAAACCCAGATTTAAGAACAACTAAAAATTCAATAACAATAACAAACCCATATTCAAGAACAACATAGAAACATTAACACAAAAATCAACCTTGAAAATTCAAAACATCAAAACACAATAATAAAAAATAAATAAATAAAACCAGCAATAACATAAACCCATAAATTTTGAATCCAATAAGAATTGAGACTCCAAAGTATATATTTTGATGAAAAAGAAGTAAAAAAAAGTAAATTGACATTAGAAGAACCGGCGGTTGTACTGGCAGTGTGAGATCCATGGCCATCATCTTCTTTTTATTGTTGGTCTTTCATTTCGTGGACGCCTTCATCTTTAACAAACCCAAGAAACCCTGCGATTCTCTTTAAGAACTGAATCACATTTCCAATAAAATAAATGACTAATTTGTAATAAAAAAATCAATAATTGATATATAATTATTTTTGGGTTCCTAGAGAAAGAGTCTATGGGGTTTATATAGAAGAATTACTGGAAAATTTTAAGAGACAGAGAGGAGAGTTTAGAAGAAAATATGGTATGGTCTCTTTACTTGCACAACTAATAATAATTTATTTGTTCTTGATTTTTACCGAAAACAATGGATTTTTTTTTTGCCAAAGCACCGAAAACAATGGACCTCATCTTTTCCTTTTTAAATTTGCCCCTGCATTTAAAAAAAAATATAATGTTGTTGCTAGATTTGAATTTTTTGAATTGATATTCTTGATGTTTTGAGTTTTCTAGGTTTATTTTTGTATTAATATTTCTAGATTAATTGTACTTGATGTTCTAGATTTATTCGTATTGTTCTTGAATTTTCATTTTTTTTTAATTATACTAAAATAAATAATAGAAATAGTTTAATATTTTAAAATAAAAAATATTATTTTAACAAAATTTTAAATGATGTTAAATTTTTGTTTGATTGAGTGCTTAAATGACCCAAATAAATTATTTTGCAAAATTTTTATTCCAAAATCTAGTTTAGGAGCTTATATGCTTCTTAGGCCAAACTTGAAGGGTCTTTTTGTACCTTATCCCTTATTTGATTGGAGTTTGAACTTATATCCTTATAACTCTATTTTAGTTTAATTTTTGATTTTTTGTTAATTTAAAAAAAATAAAAAATTATTGAAAAATTATAAAATGCATTAACTAATTTGAAAATTAATATATATATTTTTAATTATAAACCATATATTTTCTCTTGAAAAAATATAGACCAAATACTAATAAAAAGAAATATCACATTTTTTTTATTAATTTAAAAATAAATATCATTAAATATAAAAAAATTAATTTATCAAAATATTAATAATATTTTAAATTTATAAAGATTACATAATATAATAATTAAATGATTTATTATTTTAAGTATAATTATATAAAAATATTTAAAATATTACTCCCTTCATTCCAAATTAATAGATAAATTTTTCATAATAGGCGTACCAAATTATAGACACATTTTCATTTTAAAAGGGTAGTTTAGATAGTATTTTATTAAAATATCCTTATTTATTTAACATTGGTATTGATAAACTCATTATTTAAATTAGTTGTATTTATATTTTTAAAAATATATTAATTAATATTCACTAATACAAGAATTGAGTTCTAAAAAATTGAAAAAAAAATAAAATTAATGATTTTAACTAAATTAATTTTTAATTCTTAGATCATATGAAAAATTAATTTTACTTATCAATTTGGGCGGAAGGAATAATAATTTAACTAAAATAAATTATTGTTAACCATGTGTAACGGAGGTTTTAAAAAAACTACTATTTTAAAACACACTTCATGATCCAGGGTTTATATATGTTTTACAACGCACAGTTAATCAACCTAGGGTTTATCCAGACATTTACAACTGTTTAGGGTGTGTAAATTTGTGTCTCTGGTCTCTACCGCTCCAATTGAATTCAGCTCTATATCGTTTATCTCAAACAATGGGCAAGAAGAAGAAATTTATCGACAAGAAGAAATCTGCAACTTTCCAATTACTCGCCCGCGATTCATCTGATCCCAATTACAACGAAACACCGGGAAGTGACCGAGTTTTCGTCCGAGTCGACAACAATCCCTTCTCTGTGGACACCTTCCACGAAGATAACCCCGACGGTATCTCCGCCACTGGACACTACGATGACGATCCGAATTCCATCTTCGCTGATGTGTCCGATGATATTGACGACGGCGGAGATAATATTGATGGGGATTTCGGTAGTTCGATGAAATTTGGAGGGGCATTTGGTGGAGTTTCTGGGGCGGAAGCGGGGCCTTTGCCTGAGCATGTGAGGAGGGAAATTTTGGAGCTGGGTTTTCCTGATGACGGCTATAATTATTTGATTCACTTAAGGGAGATTAAGAACACTGGTGGCGGCTCTAATTTTTATCGCAATCCCAAAGCTAATATTGATCAGCTTCCTCGCGATGTTAAGGTTTGTCAAATTTTATTTCCACTCAAAATTGATAATTTCATTAATGGGTTTTTTATAAAAAATTATTATTTCTCGAGGGACTTGAGTAGAAATGATAGTGCTCTTTGATTTTTGACTTATCAGGCCTATGATGCTTCGAGAGTGCGGGTATCTGAGGTGAAAAGTGATGATACCAATGATAAATCGATTTACAGTGTAGCGTCAAGGACTGTTGGTGTTAGGGTACAGAGAGTGTTTGATCCTGAAGTAGCTGCATTGCTTGATGACAGTGATTTATCCCGGTTTGACTCTGAAGTTGAGGACTTGGAGGAGGATTTTGTTGTGCGTGCAAATCTTCCTGAGGAAGATGCTGATTTGGATATTGATAAGAAGTTCAATTTAGTTGATGAACCCAATGAATACGTGGCTTCTGGCAATCAAGAAAATGGATTGGTTAATGGCAGTGTAAATAAAGAAGCAATAGAAGGAAATGATTTTGCTGGTGAGAAGCTGGGGGCTCGCCGTCTTCTGGATGAGCAATTTGATTTGGTGAGATACTGCCTCTTGAACAATTATCTTAAACCTTTTTTTTTTCCTTCTTCACTTTGTTTTTATCTTATTTGAAGTCATGACAGCCAGATTATGAAATTATATTAGTTCTACATTGCACAAGAATTAAAATAATGCTTTTATAGTCATTCTATAGAACCTCAACATTTTCAAATCATGTTTGTTCACCCCCCTGAAATTATCCTATTAAGGTCTTGATACGCACAACTTGTTGTCATGTCTTCTACCGTGGCATTTGTGCAGGCATATGTATAGTGTTTATATGAATTCAGTTCTGTAATCTGACAATGTTTTATCCACTGCAGCTTGAACGTCAAGAATATGGTACAGATGATGAAGATGATGAATATGGTGGTTATGATGCTGAAGAAGATGAATCTCTTGCTAATAAGCTCAGCCATGTCCTCAATGACCGAGCAATGGATGACTTGGAAATTGGAGATAAATATGAGGTTCCTGCAGATTTATTGCATGGCAATGACACACCAAAAAGTAAAGAATTGCTAGACTCAGCAGCTGAGGTTATTCGCCGTTGTACGGAATATGCGGAGAAGTATGAAAATGAGGTTGAAAATGAAGATGTTGTCATTGTAGAGGAGAGTAGTGATGATTCAGAACAGTGGGATTGCGAGACTATTGTCTCCACGTATTCAAATCTTGATAACCACCCTGCTAAAATTGAAGCACCAGGAACTTCCAGAAGGAAGAAGATAGCTGAAACTGTCTCTGGGGCCTTGAATGCCACTAGTCATCTGATAACCCTTCGAGGAAAAGAGAAGCTTCCTGTAGACTTCTTGCCTCATGGTAGGAAATCTGATGCAGAAAAGGTGAAGGGTGTGCCTGGCTTAAGAACTGAGCCGCTGAAGAGGAAGCAACATGGCCAGGAGTCAAAAGAGGAGAAGAAAGAAAGAAAGGTATGTATTTGCTGTTTGATTGAGCCCTTCCCTTTACTTCTACTGTACTATGCGATGTCTAGACCTGCTGAATCACTGCATTTGGAACTAGTGAAAGATGAAATATCCTTGTATTGTTGTAAACATACTGACAAAGACCTTTTGGGAAACTTTTTACTTATCCAAAAATATGTTTTGAGGCTTTGAAAAATGTTACTCAGGGCTATGTCCTGTTTTAATCATATTGTTTATTTAAAATCAGATTATGACTCCAAAATTTTGTGTGCAGGCTGCTATAAAGGAAGAAAGGCGGGAAGCTAGGCTTATGAAGAAAGAGATGAAGGGGCTCTACCGAGGTGAAGCTCAGCGTGCTCAGAGAGTTGCTGCTATAGCTGGCCCATCTTCAATTCATCTTTTGTAAGTATGTTGAATGTTGATGTAACTTCATTATTAAGGAATTTTAACGGTTCCTGTCATGAATTTTTGGAATTCTATTCACCCAATTTTTCATTCTAATAGAAAATACACTTTGAAGAGGATGATGTATCTTCTTTGAGAGATTGAAAATTTAAAATATAAGAATGATAAAATATCACAGGGATGCAAAAAAATAACACAGGAAAGGTTTATTTTTGGCTTGGATAACCCTTGGCATGAGCAATTTGAAACTCTAAATTCGTTGTTGAAGTATTAATCTCCATTTTTTGGGGTTGTCCTCAACATTTGGAGAAGTCCAATTGCTATGCAAATTGGCTGTGATTAGGAAGTCTAATGCAAAGCCCTGAATTCTTGTCTGGGAGAAGGAACAGAATAAGGCCATTGTGGTCTTGATAATCCTCCATTGTTGGTAGGTATTTTTGTGATGTAAACATTTTTGTTTTTATAAAACTAACATGGGCTTACGCCTTAGTTTTATTGCCTCTATGAAGAATTAATTATATCTTTCACATATTTCAACCCAATAGTGTATTCAATAAAACCTAGGTTGCCTTCAATCAACGGCCTCTAAATTCTAAATCCTTTCTCACTGTACAAAATAAATTAAGATGTATTTTTTAAGTTTATATTACAGTTAATTTGATTTTTCCCTCTCTTCTTTTCAAATAGGTAATTTGGTATGATGGTATCAGATTCTTGCTAAGCAATGCAGTCTTCGTGGATGATTTTCTTATTGTTTTCAAATCCAACAGAAGGAGAGCAGTTAAAACGCTTGTTTTTTACAAGAAAATGTGCCAAATGATTTGTTCATCCTTGATTCCCAGGCAGAGGATACAGTTATATTATCAATCAATTTTGCTGTTTTATTGTCAGAGGTTATTTTATAATGTTATATGTATGGTTGTAAAGCACGGTTAAGTCTTAACTCTAAAGCCTGTGGCAATCACCTTGGTTGAACTTACCTCCCAATAAATGCTAAACGATTTATTGTCTGTTATTTGCATCGAGAAATGGGGGTGCCTGATAATTTTTTTTTTATAGGAGATTTTTTAATGTGTTCGAGATGCATTACCTTTGGGTTAATTCCAGCGTTACAATTTCTTGTGATTTGCCATGGTTGTATCCAAAATCGGTGGGCATAAAGTCGGATTGAAAAGGGAACAAGAGGAAGGAGGCTAGCTGGTATAACCAATAAAAACCAGACCGGATGACTATTACTATAGCAAATATTTTGCCCTTACAAAGGAACTAGGTGGAATGCCCCCACTTATTTAAACAGCTGCGACTATGAGATTTAATAGTAGTAAAATTGTAGCATGACCCTGTAATCAAGCAAATCCATAATATAACCTCTTGAGTGGAAAAAGGATTCAGGAACATTATTGTAGAATGAATTCATTAAACTTCTCCATGTGGAATGGGTGCGAAATTTCCTCCACCTCGACTAGGTGTAGGATCCCAAGGGCCATAGTCTTCTTCCACATCTGCTGGGTGGATACGGTACCGATCTCCATATCTCTGCTTCCTCCTGTCCTCTCTATATCTCTGCATCTTCTGGTCCTCGACTGGCTGGAAGGGAAGAGATGCTGGTGATGATAGTGGCGGTAACCTCAATGTTGATGATTCTGATGGTAGCAGTGCCATTATAACCAACATTATCATGCATACAATGTGCACAACTGGCCTCTCATTCAAGGTTGTCATGCTAATAATATGATTTCTCTTGTGTTACCCTGAACCCTGTTCTTGAGTTTTGCCTAAAGATCCGAAACCCTTGAAACCGCTTTGTTTATGCTTCTCACGATAAGGTCAACTAATTGAATTTAATATAATTAATTAATACCTAAATTTACTAGAAATTTGGAGATTAAGCTGTCTTGCATTAGCTAGTAGTGCTCAAATTAAACTTGTCATCGTTTCACACCCAGTGTATGACGAGACATATTTTTTGCATGTATTTCAATGAAGGAAAACTTGGTCACTTGTGTCGTAACAAGACGGAAAATAAAATAGTTCCTTATATGCATCTGTTTCCCATATATTCCAGATTGTTAATAATAGCTGGAAAAAAAAAAAAAATCTAATTACAAGGATTATAATCCATAGTCTCCATCCCAAATTCCCAACCATTTGTATATATGGCAGCAATGAAATTTTGGGCATTTTTTTCGCTTTACCCTGTTTCAAGTTTACACATAAAGCGCAATTTATGAGGGTTATAGACTTATACATTCATAAGCAGTGTTTTAAAAACACTATTAATGAGTAATTCATGGTAGATGGACACTTCTTGCGAGTTCCAAGTGTTAACTGGCCTTGAACCTTTCCAGTTTTCACTATGCAATGAAAAATACTTTTCCCAAAACAGTTTTTTTTTTTAATTAGTAAAAAAAAAAAAAAAAAAGGTTTCTTGCATGATAATGTTGACAATAACCACTCAAAGTAACAATGATAGCTTTTTCCTTTCACATTAAAGTATAATGTTGGTGTTGATAATGATGAGAACAGATGGAAACAATAATGAACCACGCCGTTGCCATTATGAGAAAATGCTTTCTCATATCTAATATTTGACCTAAATAATTAATGTTTTAAAATACTAAAAACATTAATAATATTTTCAAAAATAATCCTAAATGATACAATTGCATCTGACACAATAAGGGCAATTATATAATTTTTTTACACAATTTATAATGTAAAATAAGAATAATTATTATTATTTATTTCTTACTGTATGATGTATTCAAATTATATTGGTTTGCGTCAAATTTTTTTTAATACAACTTGCGTCACCTAACATTATCCTATTTTCAATTTTACACTTATTTATTGTTATTTTCACTATTTAACAGTATTAATGAAATTTGAATAGTTCAACAAAAGAGTAATTTAGTTTTATATAGTTATTTTTTTCCTACAATTAAAACTATTTAGTAAGTTTTTTAATTATTGTGTCACTACCTTAAACCTCAATTATTTTAAAATGGAGGAGTAATAACTAATAAGTTTGGCAATTGGCATGGCTATTGGTTACACTTGCAAGGTGCTTTATTAATACTTAGTCCGTTTTAAAGTATTAGATGTTTTAAAGGTTTGCACAAAAATTAAAAAATTCATTAAATAATTTTAATTTTAATTAAAATTGACTAATATACCCTTATTTTACTATCATTAAAATTCATCTTTTTTTCTCTCACTAAAACTCTATTAATAGTGATGAGAGTAATAAATGATATTTAAAACTCCTAAAACGACAATTAATTTGAAATAAAAAAAAATTCTAAAACGACTATTAATTTGAAACAGATGGAGTATGCTTTAATAATTAAAAATTGCAAACTCATATATATAT
>CATKHJ011138838.1:0-13187 GCA_949750685.1 Vernicia montana
GAATATCACTTTCATTCTAGATTTTCCCAAGCAAATCGAGAATATCACTTCATCCACCCATAAATGTCTAGCAACGATCACCTAGATATCCCTATGGTCCCTTTTCCATTTCCTTATCATCCTTCACCCAAATATGTTTAAATACTGACCTAGACATCACTTTGGTTCCCTTTTTTTTTTTTTTTTTTTTTATTCCTCCTTCTCAGGTTTACTATCATCAGAATCACCTTACAGACAAGACAATTTTGATGAGGGGCAACTGTGAACCCTTAATTTTGTACCATCCGGCGTACAACCAAACCTTAGAGGCACCTAGGCTCGGTAAACAGACCTTCGGAAGCCAAAATCGCCAAAATCTCAAAAACTGAGAATATGAGCCTCGGGACTTGGGACCTGCCCATCTGGCCTCTGAACCATCCTCATATCATATGGAATTGAATAACGAGCACAACGTAACTGGAATCGTGTAAAACATATATGAAATGAGCGAGAAGGGAGGAAACGGGCTGAACGGGCTGAAGCGGGGCCCGTGACTACATACCTACGTGCAGTCACCACAAGGTAGCATGCGGTCATCATTTTATGACCGCATGTGGACGTGCGGTGACCGCATGATCACATGTGGTCATGTGTCTCAATTCGCGATCCCACATCGAAATTCGCACCAGTTCATCTCCAGCTCTCTCCCTATATAAAATGCCACCCCCCAGCTCATTTGAGACAACTCAGAGCTTGCTTGATCACCCCCCTAATCTCAAAGCAAGCCAAAATACTCTTTTTAGCTTGGTCCGAAAGGAACGAGCTCCCTAGTTCTAATTTTTCTTTTCTTGCTTTGCTATTATTTTTTGCTTTGCAAAGCAAAATTGGGTTGCGACTTCCCGAGCCGACCCATCAAGTCAAAAGTTTTCCACCATCCGAGGTAAGCTTCCCACCGTCCGAAGCAAGCCTCCGCCCACCGTCCGAAGCAAGCCCGCAGCCGACCGAGACAAGCCTCCTCCATCCTAAGGTATTTATTTTCTTTCCTTTTCTTTTATTTATTTATTTATCATCTGATTTTTGTTTTGTTTCCTTTATTTTTATTTTCTTTTTATTATTCTTTATATTGCTTTGTCTGCTTTCTTATTTTTCCCTTTATAGTTTCTTTACATATTCCCTTTTATTTCATCCCTTTCTTTTAATTATTTCTTTTGCATAGTTTATTGCTTTCCCCTTTTCTTTGTATGCTCCCTTTCTTCCTTCAATCCCTTTCTTTTCTTTTTAATCACTTTAGAAATGCATGTTAATTAGAATCTAACTTAATTTACTTGTTAATCAATTTATGCTTTTGTTTGTTAATTAAAACTTGATATAATTAACAACTTGGTAATCAATTGATTTGATTAAATCGGATAATCCAACTCACCTTTTAATCAATCAATCTGAAACATGATAAAAGGCTCAGACTAAACAAAACTCCCTTTCGCAAAAAGGGCGAACTACGTGGATTTTGATTCTCATTCAAAGGGATACGTAGGCATGCTTGTCTAAAGCATCAAATCCAATTAAAATAAATTTTCTTCCTCTCTCACTTTCTTCACATAGTTTAGGTTTTATGTTTTCTTTTGTTTCTCTGTTTTGTTACTTTTATTTATGGATTTAATTTGGGAAATATGTGACTCTCCTAGAACCCATAAAGGCTAGAGGAAGTATCTCATAATTTTGTTTATGTTGTAAATTTAACATTTTTATTGCTTTCTTTATTCATTTCTTATCTTGCTTTTATTATTTCTTTTATGGCTTTGCTTTACTTTAATTAATGCAATATTTAATTGTTCATACATTATAGTTGTTCATGAAATTTATTTTAAGCCATTTTGTATTAAATTTACCAAACCAATTAAATAAACCGAAAATCTAGTCCCCGAATCCTCTTTGGTAATCGAGGACTAGTGCACTTTTTCATTGGATAACAATTAGAGTCAAAAATGGATTTTTACTTTATATTTTTCCAAATAAAAATAAATTAAGGTGGCGACTCTTAATGCACCTTTTCAAAATCAACCAATCTGAAAATTAACCAATCTGAACCCGAAGGTTCAATCGTGAGTACAAACCCGAATGAGCATTCCAATCCCCTTTAGCGGATCAGACCGGTGCTCGGGTGAGACCTCACACTTACAGCTACTCAACCAGACATATCATATGCAATTCATATTGTTAGTCAATTCATGGCTACTCATCGCACTACTCACTTTGCTGCAGTACTTCATATCCTTCGATTTATCAAGGGTACACTGTTTCATGGTCTTCATTTCTCTGCTCAATCATTGCTTTTATTGCGAGCATATTCTGATGTTGACTAGGCAGGTGATCCTACAAATAGACGATTTACCACTAGCTATTGTTTTTTTCTTGGAGATCCTCTTATCTCTTAGCGTTGTAAGAAGCACACAATAGTTTCTCATTCTAACATAGAAGTAGAATATAAGGTCTTGCAAACACTACTTCTGAACTTTTATGGTTGTGTTAGCTATTACATGATATGGGAGCCCCTCAATCCAACTCTACAAACATATATTATGATAATCAAAGTGCTATCTAAATAGCTGACAATGATGTCTTTCATGAGCGCATCAAACATATTGAGATTGATTGCTACTTTGTTCGTCATCATCTTGTCAATGATACTCTTCATGTCACTACAGTACCTTTAGTTGATCAAACGGTTGATGTCTTTACTAAAGTTAATCTACCTGGACAATTCCACGATCTATCTTGCAAACTCAAATTAGCAAATTCTTTACCTATTTGAGTTTGAGGGAGGGTGTTAGAATATTGACTTAGACCTAATGCATATTTTTCCCCATGAACTTGCCATCATTGGTCATTTTGCCCCATGTATTTTAAGAATAACCAATTTATCTCTCCAACTTGGCAAAATGTCAACTTATACCTCCTAAATGTCCAGTCAGCACTAAGTGTGATTACACGCGCGAGTGACACTTAACATAAGGTCTAATGTGGATCAAATTTTGATTTTTTTTATTTTTAATTAATCCTCCCTTAGTTTCTATGTTATGTGTTCAAGGAATGAGAAAAGGCAGATCCATATAGCAGCAAACAATCCAACTTCTAGATCCAAACCACTCAAAATTCCATCACAAGAAAAGAAAGATCAACCAAGCATAAACCTATTTCAATCAAAGCATCAAATATATGAAAACATTAACTTGGTATATATTATTATTACCTCAAATCTAGTGCCTCCACATGAAAATTCATTGGCTCTCAAAATTTTCACTCATTTTCACATCCACTATGCATGACCCTTTATCTGAAATCCTTAAAAAAATTCTAACATCTAAGACTATGCCCATAAGTTTCTTCGCCAGATATCGCTGTTCGACAGTAAATGACAATTGATTGGCGGGTGCCAACCAGCGTTTCCGGTGGGGAAGAAGATAATAAGGAGTACAAAATGGGAAAAACAAAAACAAAAAGAAAGAGAAATTTTACAGGTTTGGTTTATATTCATGATGGATGATCTTGACCGTCAATTGGAGATTCATCTACAGTTCATATTGTTTTTTCAGTCAAATTTTTACTTCTTCACGACTTACAGTGTATTTATCATCTTTTAACGACTTGTCGTTTGATGGCCAGAGTGCAAATACTACACAAAATAGTCAACATCAATTCAAAAGAAATACTTTTAATTAGAGAAAGAACCATAACAAAAGGGTTAATTTTGTGTGGCCAATAAACTGGTCAAAATCAATGATTTGGTTTACAGATAACTTGCAGAATTGGGTATTTTTTCCTTTTAGATTTGTTTTGTTTTTTTTTTTGTTGAAGAGTAGTCTCTGGTAGTCGGGGGAAGGAGATGAGCAAATTAGTGGCATTAGTTAAAGTGAAAGACAAAAAAGAAGAACCAGTTGCAAATGGACAGTGGCGAATTTGTGCAAATGGTGGTGATCTGAGGCGCAATCTGTCGTCTGGTTAGTTGCACGATCTGGTGGTCCGGCAGGCAGGGATCTAGGGGTGTGGTGGTTGAATTGTTTGCTTTTCAATTTTTAAGAATTTCAATTTTTCTTTTTTTATGATTTAATGAATTTAGGTAAGGGTAGTAATGTAATTTTATTTGAAAGAATGAGCAGAAAAGTTGATAATTTATATGTCATTTTTCACATTAGCAAGTGTGTAATACACACGCCTTTAAACTAGACATTTAGAGGATATAAATTGACATTTTGTTAAGTTAAAGAGTTAAATTATTCTTAAAATATAAGAAACAAAATGATCAATGATATTAAGTTCAAAGAAGAAAAAAATATACATTAAGCTTATTGACTTATTAATCCATAATTACTTTGTATAGTTGTCATTGATTGTACAATTGACTCATGATTACAGTACTTTTTTTTTTTTTTTGGCCCAATATGATTACAGTACTTTATGCATTAGTTAGATCTCCTACTTTTACTTTAGCCACTAGTTAAATCAGTTACGTCACCCACTTCATTTCTCCTTGTATATAGACACAACTGATCCTTGTAAAAAGAAATATCTAGATAATAGTAAATTACCTTTTTTTGTTCTTACATCGTAATTAACATTTCTTTGTTCTTGCATCATAACAAGATATTTTATACTTATCACTTCTTGGATCAACATGTCAAAACTTATCAAATCATTATTATTTTTCAAATAGACAGATTCTCATATTCTTGAAATTCGAACATTGATAATCCAAATATCTCTTAAAGGTTTTATCGTATCAAGTAAATTGTAATCCAAGTTTTTTTCTCCATCAATATGCACAAATCAAACTTTTTTTTTTCTCTTTTGGTAGCTCTACTAGAGTTTCTCCTCTCTGTTTATGCTGCTAGGGCCTTATTTTAGGGTTACCTTCGGTGACTTTGGTCACCGGTGGGACTATTCATTTTCTTTGATTTCTCATGTAATTTTATGGTCTTTACTTCTAATAAAGTTGTTTGTTGAGTTTTGTGTGCTCTATTGGCTTCTCGTTCAATTGGATTTTTTTAGATCTATGATTTTAGTCACCTGCAGCAGTGGTGCTGCTCTCAACTACGGCGATGTCCGGCCTGGATACCTTTTTGTTCTCCGATCTATGAAGGTTTTGACTTATCGACGATGGGTGGGGGAAAGAATGGCTAGCCTTGGCTTTGAGTACTCAATGGAGGTTCTCATGTTTGATCTGGTTTTGTGGCTGAGTATCGAAGCCCCTGGTAGAGGGTTGGCTCCTTCTTCGCTTAGGCAACGGTCCGTTCACCGTAAGTGTAACACCCTAGGTTTTTTTCTCACCATTAGAAACCTAGAAAATAAGAAATTAGGAATCTAAAGATTTCGACGGAGCATGATTAAGGGAATCGCTTAGTATCCGCGAAATCGGTAGGATAGTGACTTTTAGGATTTTTCAGAAAATTTAACTTAAACAAAATTAATAGAGAAATATCTAAATATAATATTAGAAATCTAAATTAGAGACTAAAAATAATTTTAGACTTCATTTAGAAGGTGTAGTAAAACTTTAAGTAAATAAGGGCAAAAGTGTAATTTTTTCAAAATAAATAATTAATATACTTTGACTAAAAAAAAAATATAGGTGTCATAGGCCGGCCACCTTGATGGAGATCAAGGGAGGAAGATGTGTCAAAATTCAAGGAAGAAAAAGAAAAAAATATATATATAAGAAGCTAAAATGAAAGATAAGGATGCATCATCTTCTTTTCTAAAAAATTCACTAAGGAAAAGAAAGAGAGAAAGAAAGAGAGACCAAGAAAAGAAGAAGAAGAAGAAGAAGAGGAGAATTTTTTAAGGTAAGCTTATGAATTAATTAATTTATTTCCATTCACATATGTATATATGTGTTGTGTGATGGTGTTGGTTATGTTATGGTGATGATTGAGTGGCTATGATTGGTTAATGTGTGATGGAGAAATGAGATTTTGAAGTGTAAGAAAGATGAATTGATGAGGGAAAAAGACTTAACTAGGGTAGTGTTAGGGAAAGGAAGTAAGAAATGAAAGAATTAAATGAAGTAAATAAGAAACTCAAGGAGACAGTTATAGGGTTTAGAAAGTCTTGGAACTTGAGAGGAAAAATTGAGTCACTTGGAGTACGAATTTGAAGAAAGTCAAAATATAAAAATTGTAGCTTTATGTCTTTAGTTTATTTCACTAAAGTAAATTTAAGCTAATTCTTGCTAATTTTGAAGATATGGGAAGGATAAGGAAACTGCATCCTGCAGACCTATCCTGAGAATTCAAAAAGTTTGAGGTCAGTTTTGAGTATCTTAAGTTTGGAATTAAAAGATGGTTAAAACATAAGAAATGGACCTTGATATGTATTGTAGATGATACAAAAATTTAAGAACCTAAATACAAGCATGTTGGGAGATATATAGAAATTTATAAGCTGTGATAAGGTATTTGGATTAGCAGAATTCTTGATATTAACCCGTAAGTTAGACAACCTTAAAGGCAGAACCAAGTTGAGGTTAAAACTAATGAAATGTACCTTTGTAAGTCTAGTTTCATTGATAAAAATAATTATATCAAATGGAGTTTTGTAACTGGAGTTATAGATAAAAGAGTGTATTGAACTCCTGTGAAATCTAAAATTCAGAATTTAAGAGAATTTAGAATATAACTTTTGGGAATTACCGGAACTCAAAAGAATTGAATTTGGAAATAATGGAGGGGAAAATAATGGGATATTACTAACTTTGGGAATTTAAACTACTTAGAATCTAGGCCATCTTAAAAATAATAATTAAAAACTAATTATCTAAGTTAACAAGTAAATAAATATCATTATATGAAATTAATTTTTATATAAATATTTGTAATATGTAGAAGGTGAGGAATAATTTCAAGAGGAAGAATTTGGAAACGAAGGATTTGAAAAGGAATATCGATACTTTGGAGCGTAATAAGAAAGGTGAGTATATATTAAATTCCCTAGCACATACCCATTTCATTATGTATATGTAAATTGTACTTGTTCATATGATTTTGAATTTGACAATACACCCTTGTGACTTTGAATCCTAATTGATTTTTTTTACATGTGAAATGCCCTATTTAACTTGAACCCTGACTTGACCCAAAAGCAGAGATTCCCTTCTTTCGGTGAGGGGATCACCGAACTCTGTGCACAGTGACTTGTACCTTGCTAGGAGGTATTTGAAAGCCCTAGCCGCAAGGCCTAGCTAACCTTATATTATAATTGTCATTGGAAATCTGTGGTTCCGCAGTACTTTATTAAATGGGAATGTGACTAAGTTCACATTAATTGGTAATAATTTCTACTAAACCTTCAATTGTATCGATATGAAAATTCATTAACTGTTTATTGTAATAATCCATTAAGCCAATGATTGTATTCAAACATCCAAAATGTTATGCTAGGTTATTTATTATATATTCATTGAGATTTGTATCTCACCCCTCTTTTCCTTTATTTTTTTCAAGTTAGTGGATGTTTCAGTGCAAGTATCCTTCCCCACTTGCCGCTGGAGTTTAAGCTGACATTTTGTAATGGTTATGTGAATATAATATAGAAGTGTATAATAGTATGAATTTGTAAATATGATAATATGTGATGACATATAATGCTATTATCTAGTAACTCCATGGTACATAATCAAACATAAATCTGATATGGTGTATGAATATAGATGACTGAACAAAATATAATAAATTATATTAGTAAAGTGTAGTGGTGATTGGGAGCTAACTTATGCTTAAAATGAAGTTGATGATATAAGGTGGAAATATTGGGAGTGTTTTATATTTCTTACAGGTTTGATCTTGGGGAATTGTGAATGTACTGCCGGCATACCACCGGAGGTACATTAATATTCTAAAAAGAGTTGGGTTCTACGGGTTTTCGGTGGTGTATGCTTACCCATGCCCTAGGACCGTGCATCCCAAAAGTGAGATGTGACAATAACGGATTCTATTATCTTCTTTTGATATTTGCATGTGACTGAGCCTACACATTATTGCAAGCTATGTTTGAATACCAAGCTACACAATGTATGGTAGTATATTCTTTACTTACTGAGAAATCTCACTCTCTTATGGTTCATCTTTTTCAGGTGAGTGGTAGATTTTGGTCGAAGGAGTCCTCAAGTATTTTGCTTCTCTTGAAGATTATCACTAAAGCGATGTAATTTTCTATTTTGAGTGGTTCATATGTATATAAATACAACTTCATCTAGAGCTCCATATGTATATGTGTATATTAAGGGTACTTAATGACAGATATGTCAAATGCTAGATATGTAAATTGATATATGTGTTCAAGTAAATTGAATTATGTGAGTGATGCTAGAAAGATGAATTCATGGATACCATTGTAGTAGTGATGAGAATTATTAGATGTGCTTTTGATTTGCAGGTTGAGATTTGGGGAAAATGTCATAGTTATAGATGTTATGCCGTCCAATTGATGTTAGATTGTTATTTGCATGGGTTCTATGGGATTAGGTGACCTTATGTCTCCCTGTTTCCTAGGACCGTCACATTCCAAAAGTGGGATGTGACAAAGTTGGTATCAGAGCAAAGTTAAGTCTAGACTAGACTATGAGTCATAAGAAAAGAGTATTACATATGGAGCATAGGAATATCCTTTCTTGTCATTTGAAGTCATCATATATGTTTAAATTCTGCGTTATCCGTCATGTGCTAATGCCTTTTATATATGCATTTGTTTTATAGATCGATATGCCTCCTCGTAGAGGGAGAGGACGTCCTAGACGGGGACCACCTCGTCCTGGTAGGAGAGTAGCATCGGATGCAACATCCATTCAAGAAGAAAGACTAAGAGCTAGAAGAAGGATACAAGAGGACGATGAGCATGTGCCACCACCTCTTCCATTGGATGCTATTGAATTGTTGAGGCAGGAAATAAGGGAGTTAAGAGAAGAAAATCAGGTCCTAAGGGAAGAACGACAAGTTCCACCACCTCCACCTCCAATGGCTCCACCACCACTAGTAGAGACAAGAATTCCTTTTCCTCATATGCATGCATCTAGAAGGGTGGAAAGAAGGATGTTTCAAGATGAGGGAGTATCCATTCAAGATTTTAGGAGGCTTAAACCACCAAAATTCAAGGGGGAGGACGGAGAGGAGCCACAAGAGTTCTTAGAGGAGATGGATAAACTTGTACAAAGGCTTCCTTATTTAGATGTAAAAGTAATTGAACTGGTGGGTCTTCAATTGAAGAAGGAAGCTTGGGATTGGTTCCAGAGGAGTGTGGAAGACAGATTATATAGTGATAATCCACCCACCTGGGCTATGTTTAAGCAAGAAATGTTGGATCAATTTCTTTCTGAAGGTGAGAGACAAAATAGAGCTTTGCAGTTTGAGCAGTTGAAGCAGAAGTTTGGGATGTCAGTTTCTGAGTATGCAAGAGAGTTAAAAGATTGAGTAAATTTGCTCCCTATATTGTTCCTATTGAAGCAAGTCAGATTGAGAGGTTCTGGAATGGTTTGATTACACCTCTCTATAATGCTACCATCTCTACTGACTTTGTCTCATTGGCCAAGTTGATTGATAAGGCCAAGATGATGGAAGCAAGACATAAAGTAGAGAGAGCTGAAAGGGAGCAAATAACCAAGAGCAAGCCAAAGAGTCAAGGAGGCCAAGGTAGAGGTGAAGGAAGTAGTCCACAAGTAAAGGCTCCAGAGCAATCAGCTTCAACTGTAGCTCATAATCCATATAGAATGGGAAATCAAGGAAGGGGTCAAGGCCAAACTAGAAATGTGTCTGTAGCATCTGCTCCAAGGCCTACACAGAGTACATTTAGGCCGGGACAACAAGACTACATCAATTCTGTTTGCTTTAAGTGTGGCAAGAGACATGGAGGGTTATGTAGATGGGCTATGGTAGCATGTCTTAGATGTGGTCAAATGGGACATTATATAAAAGATTACCCATTGTTGGGAGAACAACAGACTACAGCTGCCTCATCACAACCTACAGTTCAGATGAGTCGGCAAGATAATAGAGGTTCAAGTGGTAGAGGTAGAGGACAAGGGCAGATATCTGGTTCTAGTTAAGCACCTGAAGGAAGAGGAAGGGGTAGAGTGTTTGCGGTTAATCAGCAAGAAGCACGAGCATCTAACATTGCAGTAACAGGTACTATCTCTATTCAGAATGAGCAAGCTAGGGTTTTATTTGATTCTGGTGCCACACACTCATTTGTGTCTCCTAGTTTTGCTAAAAGATTGAATAGAGATAGAGAAATTATGAATATACCATTAGCAATTACTACACCATTAGGTGAAACCCTTAAAGTACAATATGTGTATAAGACGTGCGTGGTAGATATTGAAAATAGGAAACTTCCTATTGATTTGATTGAATTAGATGTGTTGGAATTTGATGTGATATTTGGTATGGATTGGCTTTCCAATCAACATGCACATATTGATTGTTATGAGAAGAAAATTATATTCAAAGTAGAAGATGGGAATGAGTTTGCTTATCAAGGGGATAGAAGTGATACTCCTTCTAACTTCATATCAGCTATTGGGGCAAGAAGACTTCTATGGAAGGGTTGTCAAGGATACTTGGCTTATGTAATTGATACTAAGGGGATTTCCAGTGAATTAGGTGAAATACCGGTGGTTAATGAATTTCCAGATGTGTTTCCAGAGGAATTACCTGGATTGCCACCTGAAAGAGAAATAGAGTTCAATATTGAACTCCTTTCAGGTACATAACCTATTTCTATTCCTCCATATCAGATGGCACCCACTGAGCTAAGGGAGTTGAAAGTGCAGTTGAAAGATTTGTTAGACAAGGGATTCATTAGGCCTAGCAGTTCACCATGAGGTGCACCAGTCCTTTTTGTGAAGAAGAAGGATGGTTCACTTTGATTGTGTATTGATTACAGGTAGTTGAATAAGGTGACTATGAAAAACAAATATCCCTTGCCAAGGATAGATGATCTGTTTGATCAATTACAAGGAGCTAGTCATTTTTCTAAAATTGATCTCAGATCAGGCTATCATCAATTTAGAATTCTGAATGAAGATATTTGTAAAACTGCTTTCAGGACTCGATATGGTCACTATGAATTTATTGTGTTACCATTTGGGTTGACTAATGCCCCTGCTGCATTCATGGATTTGATGAATAGGATATTCAAGCCTTTCTTAGGTATGTTTGTCATTGTTTTCATAGATGACATCCTTATCTACTCTAGAAGCAAAGAAGAACATGAAGAACACTTGAGGGTAGTGTTGCAAGTTCTGAGATAGCACAAGTTGTATGCTAAATTGTCAAAATGTGAATTTTGGCTTGATCAAGTGTGTTTCTTAGGGCATGTTGTGAGAAAGGAAGGCATTCAAGTAGATCCCAAAAAGGTTGAAGCTGTATCTAATTGGCCTCGACCTACAAATGTGACGGAGATTCGTAGTTTTCTTGGTATGGCGGGTTATTATAGAAGATTTGTTAAAGATTTTTCCAAGATAGCTTCACCGCTCACCAAGTTAACAAGGAAGCAAGTGAAGTTCAATTGGGATGCATCTTGTGAAGAAAGCTTTCAAAAGCTCAAATCTTGTCTCACTACAGCTCCAGTTCTTGCATTACCATAAGGGTCAGGTGGTTTTGCTATTTATTGTGATACTTCAAGAGTGGGACTAGGATGTGTCCTTATGCAGAATGGAAAAGTAATTGCATATGCATCCAGAAAGTTGAAGAGACATGAAATGAACTATCCTATTCATGATCTAGAGATAGCTGCAGTGATATTTGCACTCAAGATATGGAGACATTACCTTTATGGTGAAAAGTGTGAAATTTACACTGATCACAAGAGTCTCCAATATATTCTACAACAGAAAGATCTTAATTTGAGACAAAGAAGATGGGTGGAATTACTTAAAGACTATGATTATCAGATCTTGTATTATCCAGGCAAAGCTAATGGGTAGTCTAGCTCATCTTTCAGTAAAGAAGAGGCCATTGGTGAAGGAATTGAAAGATTTATTTAATAAGGGGTTACACTTTGAGATTTCTGAATCTCATGTCCTTATTGCTCATTTTCAAGTGAAGCCTAAGTTGATAGGTGAAATCAAGACTTTACAAGATGAAGATCCTCAATTGGTCAAATTAAAAGTGGAAGTACAAGCAGGTCAAGCACCAGGGTTTGAATTAAAAGATGGTGTGTTACATTATGGAAATCGATTATGTGTGCCAAATGTGAGTGGATTGAGAGAGAAAATTTTAAAGGAAATACATCAAGCTCCTTATAGTGTACATCCAGGTGCAACAAAAATGTATCATGATGTGAAGAGTTGTTATTGGTGGCCTGGAATG
The DNA here is from genome assembly GCA_949750685.1 of Vernicia montana. Lineage (NCBI taxonomy): Eukaryota > Viridiplantae > Streptophyta > Magnoliopsida > Malpighiales > Euphorbiaceae > Vernicia > Vernicia montana. The sequence goes on from CATKHJ011138838.1 coordinate 12,336, forward strand.
AAGAAAGATGTAGGTACATTTGTATCCTCATACTTGACATGTCAACAAGTCAAGTTTGAACATCAGAAGACTTCAGGTTTGTTGCAAGAAATTAAATTGCCAGAATGGAAATGGGAACGGGTGACTATGAACTTTGTTGTGGGTTTACCAAGGACTTCAAAGGGCTATGATTCAATTTGGGTAATTGTGGATAGATTAACAAAGTCAGCTCACTTTTTGGAAGTGAAAACCACTTATTCAGTAGCCCAATATGCTTAATTATATTTGAAAAAGATAGTGTGCCTACATGGTGTGCCAATATCCATTATCTCTGATAGAGGTTCTCAGTTTACCTCTAGGTTTTGGCTTAAGTTGCATGAGGCATAAGGTACATAGTTGGATTTTAGTACAGCCTTCCATCCACAGACTGATGGGCAATCAGAACGCACCATCCAAACTTTAGAAGATATGCTTCGGATGTGTGTATTGGACTTTGGTGGAAATTGGGATAAATATCTACCATTGATAGAATTTTCTTATAACAATAGCTACCATCCACGATTGGTATGACACCGTATGAAGCCTTATATGGAAGAAAATGCAGATCACCAGTGTGTTGGATGGAAGTGAGAGATAAGCATATAGAGGATTCTGACTTGATTAAAGAGACAACAGAGAAAGTGCCATGTTGCCCAATAAGGACCAAGAAGGGGGGTTGAATTGGTGGGGAATTTAAAAATTTAATTAAGCAAGAGGGAAAGAAAGAGAATGAACACAAAGATTTATAGTGGTTCGGATTATAACCAATCCTACATCCACTCCCCAATCAACAATTGGGTATTTCACTATCTATGGAGTTTTGACAAGTTCACT
>CATKHJ011139243.1:0-11376 GCA_949750685.1 Vernicia montana
GAGATGTGAGTTATGGAATATATCGGTACATGGTAACCTACCGTAAATTTGTTATTTGCAAATCCTATTTAATTATTTATTCTAAATAATTATATTATTGTTATTTATTGATAATATCATTATTGATATTGATCTTTGAGCATTTTGTTATCTTGATTAGATTGGTTTATTGTTAATAATCTTTTATTGACCTGAATTTATTGATCATTTGCCTATTGATTATTGAAAGACCATTTGGGTCCATATTTTGTTATTGTTCTTACCGAACATTTGACTGAACCATAGACCATTTTTGGTGACAGAACGCCTATACTAATGAGAGATAAGCCATTAGGCCGTGTGCACCGGTGACTCAGCTGATAGAGTCAGATTTGTCAGTGTCCTACCTAGAGATGACTATAAACTCTAGGCGTATGCTCGGCCAAACATGCATTATTAGTTAAAAAGGGAGAAATTACTGCCCTTATTAGTTATAATTAATTAATTATCTGTTTGATTCTGTCTATTAGGCGTCTTTTCTTACCGGCGCACACACACACACACACACACACACACATATATATATATATATGTTAATGATCTGATCCATATTTTGATATATGATATTTCTTCATACAGCTTCCAGGTATCGGTATATTTCATAATTCTCTGAGTTGAAGGCTTATCCCTCTTTACCATTTTTTTTCAGGTGCTAGAGTAGAAGAGGCTAGAAACAGAGAAGGCTGAGCTTCTTGATTTCATTTCTTCTACAAAAAGCTATATTTGATGTAATTATTTAAATTATTTATGGTTGTTGTTTTAATTATTCATCTAGATACTCCGTAGTATTTGAATGGATAATACAGTAAATGTTTTCTGTATAATTAAGAAATAATAGATAAAATAATTGTGTTAAAATGTGATAAAATTTATGATGAGTTTTGATTATGATTTGTAGATCCGGAGAATTTATTTGGGTTCTATGAATTTTTGATAGCTTTATACTTACCATGTTCTAAGACAATCGCGGCTCTGAAATCGAATCGTGACAATTATTGTCGTTTTAAATCAATTAATCAAATCAACTAAAACTTAGAATTAAAATAGTTAAGAATGACTATAATATTCTATTTTTTAAAATAACTATCTTTTTTATTCTGCGAATTAATCATGACACAAGAGTTAAGAAATGGAGCGGGGGAATTTGAGTTTTTGGCTGTTAAATTATTTGTCGCTGCGAATCTTGTTATGTGACATGTTTCTATTGGTTTTGTAGCAAAAAACTATTTAGAGGTTAATCATTAATTTTTTAAAAATTATTTTCAATTTTAAAAAATATTTTATAGTGAATTCTACTTTCTATGAAGTTCTTACCCAATCACTAACAAACTTAAACCTCCGTCTGGAAACGCAAATTTAAAAAGAATTTAATTCACTTAATTTTATTAATTTTCATTTTAAAAAAACATAATTAATAGAATTTAATTTTTTTGAATTAAAAAAATGAGTTATTTTAATTAAAATAAAATCAGGTCACAATAAAAGAATTTTAAAAAATTTCAGTTCATTTAATGAGATATACTATTAAAAACTGAAAATATTCTCTTTTAAATTAAATATGACTCTTTATTTAAATGTAAAATGAGAAAATAATTATATATATTTTTTTACAATTTGAAAAAAATTACACCTCTAAATTTATAATTTTTTTCTAATTCTAAAAAATATTAATATTAATATTTTGTTCAGGGTTGATTGGCCAGGTCCAACTTAGTCAATTTAAAATTAAGGGCCTAATTAGGCATTACTTAATTTATATTTCATACATTAATTTAACATTTTTAATGTATCGAGTACACTTATTATTTTATTTTATTTTTCCTGATTTGAATCATGGAGTCATATTTAGTCGATCATATGTAATTTGATTGCTTTTTTCATTCTCTTTAAAGTGTAAAAAGTAAAAAATTTTAAGTTGTGTGTTTCTTTTGAGTATTTTCTTCCCTAATATAAAAAAAAAAAATTACAAAAATTATATATTTATAAATTTATAAATATGAATATTTTGAATTTCACCATATCTAAAAAGTGAGTATAATTACAGGAAAGCTAATTTGTTATGCCATCCTTATCATAATAAAAACAAATTAAAAGAGCTTACTTATTAGCAATTTACATCGCAATCGTACTTTACCTCAAAAGCAAATCGTACTGATCGCCAAAAGACAACTATAGGCAAATCAACTGTATAAGCAAATTTATAGGTTAACAACAAAAATAATTCATTGGCAAAAATAATAATAATAATTAAATAGTAAAAATGATTTATTTTTTTTGAGAAAAAAAAAAAAAAGCAATTGAGAAGGAAAATCAAAATGACAATTACTATAGAGAAATTTGACTATTCAATATATCTTCTCTAAGAAAATTTTTAAACTCTAGGCATGTTCGGAAACCTTCAATATGCCATAATTTTTTTTTTTTATTCAATTGATTAAATTATGCGGATAACATCATCACACATGAAATATATATATATATATATATATATATATATATATTTTAGGAAAATACAAGAATTCAATACAATTATTCTTCTCTGAAATCCAGTTAAATTCTATTGTGGAACAATAATAAAGTTAAATTTTAATTACCTGGATTTATTTGAATAAATAATTGTTTCAATTGAATATAATATGTATATTATTTGAATTTGATATTATGTATTTTTAAAAACCTTTTAGATTAAATCACAAATTCAGTTTCAATTTTATTTTATTTTAGATTAGTTTTATCAAACACTACCTGATTAATTTTACTAACATAAATGGAAGTAATTCAATGATAAAATTAAGTATGTATCAATAGAATTAGTCCAGAACCCCATTCATTACTTGTTTGTTTGTCTCTAAGTCTCTCTTGATTAAATTTTGATAGACGGATAGAATGGAGTTTGATAAAATTAAATTAAATTTAGTATTAAAGTAGGTTGATATATATCACTTTATGTTGTTGTCATTTGAAGGCTGGCCATAGTGTTGGTGGACTAAGTCAATCTAAGTCAATCCTACTCTTACACTTTCCTCTTGTTTTCAAGTTTCAAATCAAAATTTAATTTTTCTTTTTTGTTATCAAGTTATTAAATTGATGGTTATGCAGCTAGACTATTTCCTTTTTATTTTTAGCAGGTAAAGTGACATATATCAACCTACTTTAATACTAAATTTAATTTCATTTTATCAAACTCCATTCTATCCGTCTATCAAAATTCAAAAGTAACCTATTCACATTAAATTTTAAAAAATTTACTTCATGATATAATTCTAAATATCAAATCCTAATCTATAATATGTAGTGAACTCATTTGTTAATTAAGAAAGCCCTTATCCCACACCTACGGTCTAATGGTAAGTTATATAAAATATGAACAATAGCCTTTAGTTAAAATCCTCCTTCAATAATACTTAAAAAAAAAAAAAAAAGTAAGCCCTTATGTCAAAAAATTTCTAGAAATCTTTATTTTAAATTTTAATAATAATTTAAAAATCAATACATTATTTTATTTTAATTTTGATATTAATTTAGCAAATTAGATTAGAATATATTTTATTTAGTAAAATTTTAGTTTAATCCATTGACGTACCTATTTTTAAGGGTGTGCAAACGGTCAGTTAACTTCAAAACTGAATCAGACCGAAATAATCGAAATTACATTTTCATCAAATCGAACAGAACCAAACTTAGAGTAAAAATCGAACCGAACAGAAAAAGTTCGGTTCGGTTTATCTATTTGGACTGGTTTTATTTATTTGCTATTTCTCTCTTTTTTTTTTTTTTTTATAAATTTGAGATAAAATTCAAATAAATAAATAAATATATATATATATATATATAAAGTTCAGTCGATTCGGTTTTAATCAAAATTTTTTAGGTAAAAATTAAACCGAACCGAAATTTAATTCGATTTTAAAAATTTCAAACCGAACCAAAATTTTAAAAAAACTAAACCAATCAATTTGATTTGATTTTAATTCGGTTTTGCTCACCCCTACCTATTTTATAAAAAAATAAAAATTTAAGATATTTGAAAATATTTTAGCATCCTCACATAGCAAAAATTACATTAAATCTCGTTTGGTTCATTGAATAGAATAAAATAGAAAATAATTATACTCCACTCCATGAAATAATCCTTATTTGTCATGCTTTTATACAAGAGTAGATAGGTACCCACGTCCAGCCGCAGGTTGTTCTTATAATTAATGTGCTAATTAAGTTGCTCTCAAGGTAACGCTTGATGTGTACATTCCATCATTGGTTTGATGAGATTCTTAATGCCATGGACCGTACTAAAAGAGTATTGTTATCTGATAAGGGACAAAAATATACCGTCCTAAATTAGGCCCAAATAGGATGAAGCCCATCGAATAGGTCACTAAAGACGAAGCCCAGGTCCTTACCGAGCTCACCAAGTCGAGCTCGTCTTCAACACCTTCATCACCAAAGCACCAAGGCACTAAGTTCGCTTCTTTCACCAAGAAACTTGTTTTACAAGATTGTTATTGTAGCTCCTGTCATCAATCAAGTGCATAGATCTGTAGCTGTCAGACGAAGCATTCTTATAGGTGGCTCACCCCTTTCCTAACATTTTCTTTCCACTCATGAGCCTTTACATGATTTCTTAGCAAAGGATTGGGCAGGAACTAAATGGTTGTCACATCAAGGTTAGACATGCCCACCTCGCTCTCGAGATCCACACCAATCTCAACAACTATGCTCAGTCATATAAAAGGCAAATACAGACAGATGCAAATGTAGATTGAACTCTGCACTCTCTCACCTCCTTTCTCTCACTAAAATATTCAGGCCAAAGAGAATAGAAACCTCCTTCTCTCCAGCCACCAATTGAAGCTCACACTGACTTGAGCATCGGAGGACCTTTGTGCCTGGCCCTCCTGACTCCATTTGTTCTTCTTGCATCCCGGCAAATTCATGTCCAAATGAGGAAATCCAGTCCTTACTACTATCCTTGATCTGAGACAGATCAAATTGGTGCCGTCTGTGGGAAACGTCAGCTAGATTTTTCCTCAGTTTCTTTTCTCTCTTTAAGGTTTGCTAAACTAGCAATCCTTTCTTTTTCAGGCAACCGTTTCTTGCTTTCTTGAAGCGTAAGAAACCACCTTCCAATTTACAAAAATACACCCTCAAACACATTCCCTAAGAAAAATGGTTCATTCCGGCTAGAGTAGCTCTCAAAGCCCTATAACTTCATGTCCATCTCTTCCCAGAACCATAGCTCACCTTAGAGATACCCATAACCCTTAGACCATGGACCTAAATGCCTCCTTGTAATATCTGAATAGTCTGTTCTCTTAACAAATTGTAGCCAATCCTAGTACTACCCCTATCAATGCATCCAATCCTGACTTAACCCTTGCCCTATAGTTTATAAATGCTATAGCCACCACCATGCAACAACAATAGACTCCTTTAACCTAAAATGTGAGTACAATCTCTGAAACTGCACCTAGAAGGACTGCAAAGAGAGAGTTAGCTCTTAGGTCTACACCACAAAAAGCTCATGAAGATGCTCTTGGAGTAGAAGGGGAGCAAGTAGCAACAAATACCCAAAGAGTTAAACTAAGGTCAGAGATAAGAAGGGTCGAAGGAGATGAGCACCCTGGAGAGAAAACTCCCCTTCACGCAAAGAGCGGACTCGCGAGCCTGAGAGGAGCTCGCAAGCAGAGAGTGGGGGACGATCTAAGGGGGGAGAAGGCACTCTTTTGATGATGAGAGAGGTAGTCGAATGGGTGAAAGAGGGAAAGGTAAAGAGAGAGATGACCTTGAAAGACAGTCAAAGAAGGGTAGAAAAAGAGGAGGTGAGTCTTAATCTGAGTCTTTCCCTCATAGAAACCGAGAAGCTGCAAGCCGAAGAGATCCTGCTGAGATAAAGGAAACCATAAAGAAGTGCTTAGAAGAGCTAAGCGAGGGCAGAAGTAAAAAGGGGATATATAAGAATTTTGAGTTGGCTCTCAAGTCTCCCTTCGTTTGATCCATCTGTGACTACCGCATGCCAAGTAAGTTTAAACCACTAAGCCTAAAGAAATATAAATGCGAGTCAGACCCCCAGGTCCATATCATAGATTACAAGCATGCAGTCGAGCTTCAAACCACCTATGACGGGGCACTATGTCGAGCTTTCAAGGGTTCATTATAAGGAGCGGCAACGAGGTGGTTTGATAGCCTCGAAGAGGGGAGCATCAGTTCCTTTGGTCAACTGGTTAGAACTTTAATGTCGTGCTTCGCCTCTAGTATTCCAGTGGAGAGAAGAACCTAGTACTTGGAGTCTGTGACGCAAAAAGATAATGAGCCTTTAAGAGATTACATGGCCTGTTTTAACCGAGAAGCCTTGAAGGTCATGCAACTTGAACAGGCCAGGGCAGTAAAAGCCTTGCAAAATGGCACATCTCATAATGACTATTTCAAGGCATTATGTAGGCATGCACCTTGCACCCTAGAAGATGCCATGGTAATCGCCCAGAAGTACATTAGGCAGGATGATTCGTATTCCATGAGTTGATTTACTAAGAGGAGGAAAGTTGAGACAACTCCAAAGGAAGAAAGCAAACCGAAGAAAGAAGAAGAGAAAGAAATGAAAGAAGGGCAAAGACGAGGTGGCAGAAGACATGCACCTCCAACCCTTGACCTCACTTAGTTGACCCTACTGAATGCAAGCCCAGTAGAGGTCTTTGCAACCTTTAAGGACCAGAATATTTAAGCACGCCCCAAGCCTATGCTTGCCCCACCTGAGAAGAGGGAAAAAGGCAAATTATGTTGTTGGCCCAAGTATGGCAAATCCTAGAGGGGGGTGAATAGGATTTTCAAAAATGAATTTCAAATATAAAACTTTTACTTTGAAAAACTTGAATATTAAAACAATATTAGCGGAAACAATTAATCAAAGCAATAAACAATTTTAAGTTTATATGAATATCTAAATCATTCAAACAAATAAGCAAATAATCAACAAATATAAGAGTGTAGAGAAGAGATATTCAAACACAAGATTTATAGTGGTTCGGCCAACTCCTTGCCTACATCCACTCCTCAAGCTTCACTTGAGATTTTCACTATCAACGATCCTTTTACGGGTGCAAGATCAAACCCAAGTGTTTCCAAACTCATACTCAAACTTCTTACAAGTGTTTCAATGGCTCACACTTAAACCCAAGTGTTTTCAAGGTACACACTTAAACCTTTTCAAATGTTTTATGGCTCACACACAACCTTTACAATAAAGAATGATTTGAGGTTTAGAGTCACTCAAGACTTTGACAAATAGCTAGTACAAAAGATAGAAGAATGTAATCTAACTTAGAATAAATTTGAACACACAAAGATGTGAAATGAAGCTTTTGTGTTCTAGCTTAATGAACAAAGAATTTAGAGTTTGAGAGCTTTGATTTACTTGTAATATATGTTCTTGATATGTAAAACTTCTCTTAATTTCACATTGAGTCTTTATATATATATAGGTCTTCATTCCATACTCAAATATCCATTTTAGTGCTCTAAAAACCGTACTAGACAAGTTCCAAAGATTATATAACAACTTTATTCCAACGGCTATGTAACAGCTAGTTCCAATGGCTATATAACAGGTATATTCAAAAATTTGAAATCTTGAGTTATATAACTCCAAATGATGATCCGTTTTTTTTGTTGGAAACTTGGAGCAGTATACTATAACTTTGTAGTTTTGAAAAACTCAAAATAATCCATATTCATACTCTAAACAATCAGAATATTTTATTATTCATCTAGTCATGACAGTTTAAATATGCTTCAGTATTTCACCCAATACTTCTTCTATACACCTCGGATTGATGCAAGGCTTTTTGAATATGAAACTAGACTTCCAGAGTACAAATCTGGAGAAGGGAATATTCAAAATCCCTTTGTAGAATTAACGCAACTAATTCTAATTGACATCATCTACTGTTACCCAGTCTGATAGGTTGAGCATAATTCAATTAAAAATTCATAACTCTATTTTCCAAGCTCCAAAAATTATACCAATTTTTATTCCTGAAACTAAACTGATGTAGCTATCCATCCATATATAGGTTGCATTCATAAACTATCTCAATTAGTACAGTTTATTCTTCAAACTTCAGTCAACAATTTTGCTTCCATGGAGATCATCCTTGCTCACTTGAATTTCTTAGTTTCTCATGCTTTTTTCATTTCCCTCATATGTTCTATAGCTCTTCCCATCTTTATTGCTTCATGATTTCATCTTGATATTCACATTTAATTTCTTTACTTCATTGCATCAATGGAAATCAAAGATTACCTACTAATAACAATAACACTAAACAAACTTGTTAGTAGTAATAATATTTTGCATCATCAAAATCACATATGAAACCTTGGGTTCAACATATGTCTATTCCATAACACCCATGGTCACAACACTAATGACTGCAGATAATTGATAGAAGAGATAGAGAGGCTAATCAACCAGGGATATCTAGGTAACTTTGTGAATAAAGTTTAAGGAGACCGAGCTGAATCTAGCTGAAATAAAGGGAAGCAAATGGCGAACAACGGTTCAACCGGAGTAATTCATTATCAACGCTTAATTATAATTTATTAACAAGCTAAACTCGAGTTGTACTCGAGTTTAAATGAGCTGAGTTTTAATATAATTTTCAAGTTTGAATTTGGAAAAAAAAAAATATTAAGCTGAGCCTGAACAAGTTAAAGATCGGCTCGGCTCGATTACAACCCTAGGATCTTAGAGTCTCTAAATTTTTCCTAATTCATTTATTAAATTCTTAAAATTTTATTTGTTTACATTGAACTCTCTAATTTCATTTTTACCCATATCACACTCTTTTAATGCTCGTATCTCTCAACCTTTCTATCAATTGTAAAATATACTTGTAATGTATGTAAAAATAAAAATTGAAGGGTTTAATATAGATAAATAAATTTTAAGGGTTCAAAAAATAAATCAGAAAAATTTAGGGACCCAAGATGCATTTTGTCATTTTGAATTGAATAGTTGTGTTTGAAACCCCTCTGGTGTTGCAATTATTTCAATTGAGCTAATTCAACGGGTATGATACGATGAATAAATATTGAGGATTGATGGATTCCACGTCCAAGAAATTAACTTTATCCATTGGATCACAAACCTGTTACCTGTACTATAAGTAAATTTAAAACTGGTTATTTGTGTTTTCGGTAAAATATAATGCAAGCTCTTTTTTTTTTTTATTTTTTTTATCATTATTAAATTACTATTTCCTCTATAAAATTTAATTTAATTAACTAAATCAATTTTATTTTTAAAAAAACTAACTAATCAGTCTCTTAGTTTTGGTTCTATAAGATAGGAATGAGTAAAATCAAACTAAAATTGAAAAATCGAACCGAACCAACTAGTTAGATTTTTTAAAAAACTTTTGTTCAATTAGTTTGAAATTTTAAAAATCAAATTAAATTTTGGTTCGGTTCGATTTTTGCTCAAAATTTTTTGATTAAAACCGAACCGATCAAACTATATATATATATATATATATATATATATATATATATATATATATATATATATATATATATATATATATACTTGAATTTTATTTTGAAAAATATACATAAAAAAAGAGAGAAATAGAAAGAAAAAAAATCAAAACCAGTCCAAACCGATCAACCAAATCGAACTTAATTTTTTCGGTTCGGTTTGATTTTTATTCTAAGTTCGATTCCATTCAGTTTGGTGAAAATGTAATTTCGGTTCTATTCTGTTTTAAACCGAATCGACTATTTGTATACCTCTACCGTCAAATTATTTAGTTATTCCGTCTATTTTCACCGTTAAAACCAAATAAAAAGACTAAAATATCCCTCATTTACATTTAAATTTTCCATCTCAACCAAATTTAAATTTTCTATCCCAACCAAAGTTTTAATTATTTTAATTCAAAAAGAAAAGAAATTTGGAGATAGAATTTTGAGGTTATTGATGGAGAGAGAGAGAGAGAAAATTCTTGGAGATACATTTTTTAAGTTAGGGATGAGGGTATTTAGGAATAAAATTTTATTTCCTTTTTATTTTTAATTTTTTTAATAGAAAAGGTAAACAAAATGGATGCAATGACTAAATAGTCTGACGAAATCAAAATTGAGAGATTAATTAGTTAATTTTTCAAAAAGTAAAAACGAATTAGTTAATTATGTCAAATATAATGGATAAAATAATAATTTATCTTTTTTTTTTTTTGTCAAATACACTTTTAAATACTTTATATTAGAAAAATTATTGCTTACAACTTGTTGTAGAACCTAGCTTATATATATTAAATACATAATTGAATCCTTAAAATTTGATTGAAAAAAATTTCACATAGCATTTTATCTTCTAATCAATTGAGTCTATTTTGAAATAATATTGTATAAATATTAATCACAACAAATTAGTATTTCATTTTGTAAAAATATTCATTTTAAAAAATTCTTTAGAATTTTTTTTTATTAATTTATTAAAATAAACACAACAAAAAAGTGATAGTTATGGATAATAATTAGTGACAGAAATTATTTTGTCAGTTGATTACCGACAAAATTGTAACCCAAGAAAAAAAATTATTTGCCATCAACATACTTTAGCAATGAAATAGCGACAGATAATTTAGCAACGGTAAAATTTTATACGGATAGATTGGTCCATTCAGAAAATATAGTTCAAAAAACATGAAGATTTTCTTTCTTCCTCGTATCGTCTACTTTCTTCCGACAGATAATTTTAAGGCATCATAGTTGATGAAGCTAATTCCAACCGAAGTGAGATCGTTTAGAATAGTTCACCTTTAGTTGAGTTTAAATAGAACTGATGCGACCTGTAAGAAGAAACAAGAGTCAAGTGGGCTAGGCGGGGTGCCTAGCAAAGCCACTCCGACGGTCAAGTTAGTGAATGGGCTCAAGGTAAGAGATTAAGAACAATATTAGAGAATTACTTGTGTTTGTGTTAGCAAGAATGCATGTACCTTTTGTTGATTTAACTTTGAGGTATTTATAGGAGATAGATCCTTACATGAGTTGAGTATGGATTTCCTTGACCGGTTCGGATATAGATTAGCTTGCTTTATTGTTTTAATTCGCTTCCTGCTTGGATACGAACTAGATGGCTCTTTATTTGACCTTGGTCAATGGGCTTGCAAGTATTTTATATTGGGCCGGGCCCAACTTACTTTACTACCCAATTCGGTATATTTTGTCCCTTATCAGTGGCCCCCCTATTTCGGCGAAGTTTTTAGTTATGACAACTTCGGTGGAAATAGTTCGGTCTTTTGTTCAAGACGAACTGGTTTGATACTGTAACCCTTCACT
>CATKHJ011139336.1:0-15867 GCA_949750685.1 Vernicia montana
GTGGGAAGAACAGTTATCAAATCAATCCCATTTTCTTTGCAGAATTCCCAAGCAGCTTTCTTAGCTTGTGTTTTTTATAAAGCATAGCATAGCTTCATATGTTCATTAAACTAAATGTTATTTATTTGTTGTCTAATTAAAAATTATAAGAGATTAATTTGCTTTGCTAAATTATAATTGGACTTAATTAATTACCTGGAGTCTTTCGCAGAGTTCTACAGAGTTCCAAGATGACTCATCAAGAGGTATTACGGAGGTCAGAACCATCTCTTGCTTTTACAGTTGATGAGGATGAGGTCAAAATCACCCGCTTTAGACATGGATTTTTCTTACATAAACGTAATGTTGGGAAATCTAAATTTATTTAATTCAATTTCCTTCAAATCACAATTATGCAAGAATAACAAAAGAAATAATGGAAGAATACTCTCAAAATAGGAGAAAAAACTACGGTGTTGTCAAAGACAACAAGGAAAAAATATTCATTATGTGAAAATTGTTACAACCACATATACTCACAATATTTTTCTCACACCCAAAAATCTCAAATACACCCAAAAGAATTTTTCTCAAACTATTTGAAACTCTCTAAATATAAGGAATTTTTCTTTTTCTTGTTCTATATTTTTTTTCTTCCTCTCAATGTCTTTTATAGGCATCCATTAACTAATTTGGTCCAAATTGATTGGCCTAATTGCCACCAACCAATTTAGTTAGGCCACCAACTAATTTAATCTAAATTAATTGGCCTAATTGCTACCAACTTACTTGACTCATTTTATTTTTAATCATTTATTCCTAACAATCTTCACCATGATTAAAAATAAAAGTTATTTAACACAAAATATCCTCTGCTATCGACAACTATAATTCTTTGAGAATTATCATACTTCACCATAACGAGTAGACTCACTTAGAATTATTTCACCAATTCTAAGAATTTCATCGGCTCATGTCGAAAATAACCTGCTAATAAAATATAGTGTTAACTTCCATGTTGACTTTTTCGAAAGTTCATTAGCCATCGACATCAATTCCACCACACACCATAAACAGTCAATCAATAATGTGCAAATTTGTGTACAGCTATCAACAACATATCCTCTTCTATGACATTTCAATAAGGTAGCATCATGCCATGAGAATAGACATCTTCTTAGATAAACTTATCATTATCTTCTCTTTCAGAGATGATAATATTGGTAGCATAATTATCTCCTCTTTCAGAGATGATGATATTGGTAGCATTATTGGAGCTACTGGCCAAACTAGCTACACTCTTTTTGCAATTTTTCTTTGTGTGTCCAGCTTGACCACAACCCCAGCATAAAATCTTTTTCTTTCCAGAGTTATTATTTCTCCTAGAAAAATTATTCACCGCCAGTGCTAAATCTTCAAGAGATCTATTGTCGTCATCTTTCAACCTTCTTTCCTTGAAAATTAATTTACTGATAACTTCTGAGAAAACATAATCCTTATCCCCATATTACAAAATAGGCTGCATGTGTTTGAAGGAAGACGGAAGAGACTAGATGAGCTGTAAAGCTTTGTCCTCATCATCAATTTTAACTCCAATGGACTCAAACTCAAAAACGATCCCATTAAGAACATTCAAGTGATCTGAGATTCTCGTACCTTCATCCATTTGCAATTTCTGAAATTGTTATTTCAAATATAATCTATTTGAAATATCATTGGTCTTGTACAATTCTTCCAGGTTTTCCCAAAGCTCTTTTGTTGTAGACAAGCCAACTACATTAGCTAAGATATTTTTAACCAGACATAGCCGTATTTGACTAGCAGCTTTCATGTTTAACTCTTCCCAATCTTCATCAGTGAGCATAGATTTCTTGGTACCACTAGTTTTTCTGGATTTTCTTGGATCTCCAGCTCTTGAATTAGATTCATCACCGCTTTCATCTGAATCTTTTATGCTAGTAACATGGACTGATTTCCCTTTTAATGCCTTGTACAATCTAGATTGGATTAATACATCCTTGACTTGCACTTGCCACAAGCCAAAATTAATTCTTCCATCAAACTTTTCAATATCAAACTTAATGTTCAACATTTTTCTTGCACAACACAAATAAACCATTAACGTATATGTAACTGAAGCTCTGATACCACTTGTTGGGAAATCTGAATTTATTTAATCCAATTTCCTTCAAATCACAATCATGCAAGAATAACAAAAGAAGTAATGGAAGAATGATAACACAAGAAGTTTACGTGAAAACTCCCAAAATAGGAGAAAAAACCACGGTGATGTCAAAGACAACCAGAGAAAAATATTCACTATGTGAAAATTGTTACAACCACATATACTCACAATATTTTTCTCTCACCCAAAAATCTCAAATGCACCCAAGAGAATTTTTCTCAAATTATTTGAAACTCTCTAAATATAAGGAATTTTTCTTCTTCTTGTTCTATATTTTTTTTCTTCCTCTCAATGCCTTTTATAGACATCCATCAACCAATTTGGTCCAAATTGGTTGGCCTAATTACCACCAACCAATTTAGTCTAAATTGGTTGGCCTAATTGCCACCAATTTACTTGACTCATTTTATTTTTAATCATTTATTCCTAACACATAACACATTCAATGTGCCCTCAACTGCTGGTTCCAACATTTCTGCTTGCATCAGTTGTTTGCACCATAAATTTTCAGCCTATTATTATTAAAGCCCGTGGATTTATTGGCCCAAGATTATTGACTAATTAATTAATTTTTACTTAATTAAAAATTAATTAATTGGTTAGTGGATGGGAAAAAGAAAAAGGTAGCTAAATGGACAATTACTAAAGGTGGGAAGTTGAGAAGATCTGGGAAGTTGAGAAAAAGTTGGAGAGATTCAAGGGACAATAGCAAAAATAGAGAGTTAGGTAGTTATGGGTGGTTATCCAGCTAAGGAACTCATATAAAAGGAAGAAAAGCTTACAGAGAGGGGAGGGGGACAAACAATTAATCACTCAAAAGGACAGAGACAATCACCCAAAAACACATCAAGACTTAAAGCAAATCAATTTCATTCAAGCAATTCAATTTCCGTTCAAGCAATTTTCTTTTCAAGCTTTGTTACCTTTGCAAATCATTTCCCTTGTTAATATTTCCTTGCTTTTTATGCAATCAAATTTTCGATTCACTATGTGAATATTTCCATTTTATGCAATTTCAATTAATGCAATATAATTTTCATTTCATTGAAGCTCATTTATTTTTGTTAATCTTCAAACTCTTAACTTTACAATTTCATTAATTTACCTGGTGCATTATTGAAATCCAAGGAAATTGTAGTAAAGGAGCTTGAGATCCACATTCATTATGGTTTTAGAAGTCAAAAAGGCGCATTTCATGACGGTTCGTGTACCGAAAAAACACGTGGCATGCTTAGCAAATTAAAATAACCAACATAATTTTGTCACGCTTAAAGGAACACTTCTAAGGAATGCCATCAATTTTAGAAGATGTTTTATGAAAATTATTATATTGTCGGGTCTAAGGACTAGGAATTTGCGCCTATAACAACAGAGCATGATGCATATATTCCTTATGAACAAAGGTTTATAGCCTATGATGCATATTTTGATGTAGATTATGATGCATATGAAGAATGGAACTTAGTGACTCAGGAGGTTCAACATCACAATGAGGCACCAATCCCTCCAACAGGACCTATTGTTAGAGGACAAGGTGAAAATTTAATTCCTAGTATGGTTGTTGAGACTAACTTGAAATCTCTAGCAGACAAATTCAGGTTACAGACTATGACAATTTGGGAGACTTAAAAACATATGATGGAGACCCAAATGAAAGCTGTAGAAGAACATGCTAAGGCACTATAAAAGGTTGGCTCTGTGTTAGCTAATCTTGCTGAAAAGATGAGTGCAAGCCTGAATAACATTAGTGTTGGAGGCCAAAATGTGACATCTAGGCCTACAAGATAAACTAATGGTGACGAGCTCGAGGGGCAATCATCTACCGATTCCCAGGAGGGGAATGGACATCAAGGACCTACTGCTCCTCAAGTACTTGCTGAGGAGGAGCTTCCTGAGGACATTCTCCAATAAGGTTATGTTGAGGAACACTACAAAAAAGGAGGGATTAGCGACTACAGAATGTAGTAGCTAATCCCCTTTTTTTAGTCGCTAAATAAAAATAGCTACTACTATCAGTAGTCATTTTTTTCCTAGTAGCTAAATCCATTTTAGATACTGATTAGTCGCTAATAACAAGTTTTTAATAGCTAATCAGTGACTAAAAATATAGTTGCTAAACCAGTCACCAGATGACGAATTGATGACTAAAGTGGTGACTAATTAGCGACTAAAATTTGTAGTCGCTAAAATATAAAACTTTTTTTAAAAAAAATAATAATCGAAATTTTACACTGATTTTAAATTTTAAATTTTCGTTTATATATTCCATAGTAATTAAATTTTTGGGTGTCTTGAAATAAATACATAAACAAATAATAAAATTATTTACATTGTTTTTAAATTTTAAATTTATGTTTATATATTCCATAGCAATTAAATTTTTTGGTGTCTGAAAATAAATACATAAAATTATTACAAGTCCATTTAGCTAACAAATTACATTTTGATTCATAAAAGAGAAATACAGTGATAGACAAGTCCTTAATAAATTACAAAAAGGTCCAAATATTACAAAATCTTTTCATATGAGCCATCTTCCTCCCTGCAAGCACCAACTTGCCACCACAACTTCCATATCCACACCAACAGAGTCTGATATCTCCTAAAATACACAAGAAAATCCAGAAATAAATTAAAATAAATAAAGATAAAAATCTAAGAATTAAATCATAAATTAATTTAGAAATTAAATTAATGGATTACAACTTCAAAAGCCCATAGATTCAAACCACAGTCCTCACTCTCTTCTCCCTCTTCAAAGAATAAATAAATAAATTATAACACATACACACATACATTATTTATTTATATAAATAAATTAAGTAAATAAAACCCTCAGAGACCTGTTTCAAATCACCCACACAACTGCACACCGTAGATCATATCAAATAATCCCGACCAAAGAGCAATTCAAATAAAAGACGAATCCACACAGGAAGCGAATAAGAATTGTAATTGGCGGATGGGAAAAGTGAGTTGGTTAGTTATATGTAAACCCAAATTAATTAGGTTATAATTTTACCAGATATTATAGTTTTCAACAGCACCTTAGATCTACCTCCAGCAGCTTCTTCTTCTTCTTCCTCGAACGATGACTTGAGCGACGCACGGTGAAAGGCAAGATTTTTTCACGGGTGGTGAACGACAACAAACCTAGTGATAGAAGAACGGCGAACGGTGAGAGAAAAGAGAGAGGGAAACGAGAAAAAAATAAAACAAAGATTAAACTTACCCGGGATCCAAAGGACGACGACGTGGTGAGCAAATCGGCGTCCAAATCACTAGTGAGTAATGGTAGTGGCAAGGCATAGTAGAGAAAAGAGAGAAAATGAGATGAAAATGAGTTATAGTTGCTTTTATACCTAGGTTTAAGGGAGAATTAAAATCTACACTCAAAATGGCGTAGTTTTAGAAACGAGAATTTATAATTACCACCTAACATGGATTTGAGAACTGTGTAGTTGCTAATTAACGAACACTAATAATTTAGTCATTATCATTTGCATCTAGCTAAAATTCAATAATTTAATGACTAAATCCACTAGCCACTAAATTATTGATGCGCGAGTATACAGTTGCTTGGGTCAAATTACAGTCGTTGTTTTGCGACTACTTAACTTGTAGTCGCTATGTGGCGACTACTCGTAGTAGCTAAATTTGACGCTATTTTTTGGTGCAAATTTATAGCGACTATATGTGAGGTCTCGCCCGAGCATCGGTTCGGTTCGCTAGAGATCAGAATGCTCTTTTGAATCCGATCTTACAATTGAAGTGGCTATCACTTTATTTTGGCGGATTGATTTAATTTTTGGAAAATGATTTGGGAGTTACCATTCTAATTTAATTAAATGGAAAAATTAAGGAAAAACCTAAAATTTACTCAAATTCAATAATTTTTAATTGATTTACCCAAGGATAAGATCATTAGTCCTCGAACCAGGTTGAGCTTGGGGACTAGGTTTTTTTGGTTTCAAATAATCTAGATTTGACTCTTAAGTTTAATTTTGACTTAAAAAATTGATTGCATAAATGACGAGTATAAATGACAGTGAAAATGCATGAACATGACATAATTATGAATGCATGAAAAATTGAAAAGCAAGTAAATTAAACATTCACAAGTAAAAGAGAGTATTTCCTCCAACTCTTAAGAGTACTAGAAAAATCACATAGTCGATCCTTTACTAAAAAATAATTAAATTAACTAATTACATTAATTAATGATGAGATGTCTTCTCTAGCCCCTATGGGTTCTAGGAAGACCACAAATTTCATTACAAGAAAGCGTAAATATAAATATTTACATTAAAAATAAAAAGGGAAGATGATTAATTGAAATTTGGATTTGAGGCTTGGAGTTAAATTCCAAACATGCCTACGTACCCCATTAAATCGGGATCAAAACCACGTAGGTCGTTCTACAGTGAAATGGAGGGGTTTAGGGATTGATCAGATTAATTTGATTTGGGGGAATTTTTGGAGTTAGTGAGAGAAAATGCTATGCCTTCTCTTTGGACGCTTGAGAAGAGAGGAGTGTTTTTTCTGATCGAAGTTTCGTTTTATCGGTCTCGGAAGTAGGAAATCTTACTCAAGGACAGTAGATTTAATTAATTAATTTAGAATTAATCTAAGGAGGAATAATCCTAATTAGTTTCCAATCAAAGTGAAAGGAAACTTTTTAATTACTAATTTAATTAATTAATATTTGAATTAATTAACTAATTAATTATTTTATTTTAAGTTAAAATCAAAGAGAGATTAACTAAAAATTGGGACTACTCAAAGAGAGTATAAGAGATTAATTAGAGAGAGAGAGAAAGAGCAAGTGGATAGCCTGATCAACAAATGCTCTGGGGTGTTTTGGAATAAAGGAAGGGAGATCTATTTATAGGCAAATGGTTGGGAGGGATATTTTGGGTATTGAAAGAGTGAAAAGACAAAAGGGTAGAGGAGTTTGTGGCTGAAAATCGGGTGGATAGGTGCAAAAATGGAATTTTGGGTTAACAGAGGGGGACTAGCCGTCGGGTAAACTGGAGGCTTTGCTGGCTTGGCTAGCGGATGCGCCGGTTGTCTGCTCAGCTCTGACACAGGGCATACCTGATGCTCTTCAAGGAGGACTCACCAGGTGGCTAGTGGCAGCGGCTAGCTAGCGGGTCAGTGTTGGTGGATTCAATATTAATTATTGGATAGTTTGGCAGTAAGATTTGGAGAAGAGTTGGTCAATTTTTGGAAAATACTGTTTGATACAGAATGTCTGGTTAGGATCAGAAAAATAAATATTCTTGTAGTATATCCCGGTGGATGGCACACCTTTTGGTGCAGACAGGCTGGTTTTCAGGTTTTTCGAATTTTCGGGTCAGTTTTTTAGGCTTTATGGATTTTGAAAAATTACCAGTCAGTATTGGTGGATTCGATATTAATTATTGGATAGTTTGGCAGTAAGATTTGGAAAAGAGTTGGTCAATTTTTGGAAAAAACTGTCTGATATAGAATGCCTGGTCAGGATCGAAAAAATAAGTATTCTTGTAGTATTATAGTTGAAAGCCCATTTTTTTTCGAGGAGGCACTGCCCCCCTCCCCTACTGTATTTGCTTTGTGTAGCACACTAATCTTAGCAAGTGTCAAGTTGAGATCGCATCATGAGAGTGCAAAATTGAGGGTTCACACTATATAGTCGTTAATTCAACATTTTTACTGGTAGTCACTATTTAGTAGCAAATTAGCGACTAAATAGAGTTAGTAGCTAAAATTCAATTTTCTAATAGTGGAAAAACTCACTGAGGAGCTTCCTAAGAAAAGTCTTGAAAGCAAAGAGATTCCTAAGTCTCTTCTGGGTCAATTGTTTGAAAGTCTTAAAGGAGCTAAGGATCTACATATACCCCTAGTGAGAAAACCAAAAATGGATGAATTCCATACTGGCCGCCAAAAAAGCAAAAAACTATTTTCTCATCAATGAGGCCCAAGGGGCATGACACTAAGGCTTAACAAGAAAGACCTGTTTTACCAGCCTCATATACAAAAATCTCTAGTTCATATTGATAATGAGGAGCTAAAGGATCTTCCTGAGGCTAATTGGAAAAATCAAAGGGGGAAGGACTTGCATACACTGCTGCTTCAAATTCTATGGAGCACCACTAAGGTAAGTCATGTTGCTTCTGCTTTTATATACAAATGATAATTATCTATATATCTTTAAAGATCTAAGAGCAAAATGGCCTAACATCTAGAGAATATGCTAACAAGGTGGCCATTGAGCAAAAAATTTATGAGGTTATACAGATAAAGAGACTTTACAAAGTGAACTTAAAGAAAGGAGTTAGAATAAGAAAAAGGAAACATGGAAAACTGTTTCCAAATGGGAAGATAGTTTTTAATCATCAAGTCCTTAGAAGGAGATTATCAAAAAAGACATCTATAGAGGCTGCTCTAGAGAAAATACTTTCTCATTATGTAGGGAAGGATGAAATGTAATGAAAAAGATGCAACAGGCCGATCCCACAACCATTAGGTTAGGTTCCTAGAGATCTAGAAGTTTTCATGTATTATGTGACCTAACAAAATATATAAGGCCATTCATATGGCCATTTGTTTTTGTTCTTGGCTATACAGTCACTTGAATTTCAAATAATAAAAGAGGTAGGCTTGATGGCCACTTTCTAAAGATCTGTGTCATATTGTCCTAATTTCCAATTTATATGTTTTTCACTAACCCATAAGTTAGCCATGATCAAACAGGGAATCAATAAGACAATGAATGATGACTGACATGGCTGTGGTGAGTCTGTGTAGATGTATTGTGATGTATGGCTGCATGATCCAATGAAGTGGTTGTAGTGGAGATTTGTGAAAGTGATGAGTGGAGTGGCTGCATGAGAATGGAGGCTCATCAAGTCAAAGAAAAACACAAAGTTAATAATCAAATGGAGGCTCAGCCTCTATCAATTCTCAAATGCAAGATGCACTTCATATGGAAGCTCAGCCTTTACCAAATATCAAAGTACAAATCCAAATCTCAAAAAGCCACAACCTGTATCAAACTCATTTCACAAATACAAAATATATGGAGGCTCAACCTCTATATCAATCTACAATCCACAATACAAAAGAAAGATCAAAATATATAGAGGCTTAGCCTCTGTATCATTAAAGCCATTTCATAACCATATGAATGTTCCTGTAGCAATTCATAAGTAAATATCCAATGGAGGCTCAGCCTCTATAAACACAGATGTAGCCAACAATTCACAAGTTCAAAGAAAGTTACCTTAGATGCTTGAATAGAGCTGGATGAAGGAGGTTATTGGTAGGAAACCCCAAATAGATTCAACAAACCATGAGAACATCATAGAGAAACAGTAAATAATAAGGGGTTTAAAAAAGCAAAAAGAAAATCCTAGGAGAAGATAGGGATACCTGGGCTAAATCATGGTCACTAGGGGTTTAGCCAGAGCCATGATGGAAGAGACAGAAGCTGAGAATGAGGATGAATCCATGTAGAGAGCTGCAAAGAAAAGAACAAGATACAATTTATATTTGGTGCTAAATAAAGATAAAGCTTTTTAATTATTAAAAAGCTTATGTTTTGTTTGGAGCTAAATACATAGTGCATAGTAGGTCACATAATGCTAATATTTTTGACCACAGTGTACTCACACGTACCTTAACTTTCCAAAATAACAAAACAAACCATCAATTACAAATAATTCCTAGAGATCCTAATTCGAAAATGTGAGAAATAAGAGGTTTATGTTTCTAGAGGCTTTTTAGCCTTGAAGAAAATAAATCTAGTCACTCAAATAACACATTTCTCCAACCAAGCATTCTTAAGTCTCTAAGCACAAAAATTCATTCAAGACCGAAATAACCTTATAATTTCAAGTCAAGCCACAAAATAAATACGTAGACACTATATTCACAAGAAACCAACAAAAATCATTTTATCATCAATGTAATACCCTAAGTTCTTACTAGTCATAGTAGGCATTTAAGGATGAACGAGGAAAGGTCTTGACTACAAGGGAGCATGAATGAGACTTGCTAGACTATGTCAAGGTAGGTGACAAAAGTGGGAATAAAGGAGGAATAATGGGAGATACGAGATAGATTATAAGATAAATCTGCATGAGAGATGATAGAAATAATGAGAGACATCACATGAAGAGGGACTTTTACAAGTTAATGGATAAGGAGTATTCATATGATAGTCGAATACAGTAAGATGTCAGATGAGCGGAGAGCTTAAGGAGAAAGTGAATAGATGAGTTTGATTCAACGAAGTAAGTATGATAGACACAGAACGAACTTAGGACTTTGGTAACGAAGCCGAGGGAGTCAGAAGAATGAAAAAAAGATTAGATGAGTTCGGATAATGGACCCAGATAGGAGCATGTGTTGTGAGGAAGAAATGGTAAGTTCGATGATAAGGCTTCGGTGTCTTAGAGGATTGACGAAGTGACTGATGAGTTCAGTATGATGAGGAATAAGAGGTTAGTAGGAATAAATATTTTATTACAATGGGTAAGTATTGATTAGACGAAAAATCATCTACCCTGATAGATCATTTATAATATCTTTCCTTCCTAGATAAGTTTACCGTTTCCAATAAGAAAAAGTCTTTTCACTTAACACTGTTGACCGACTTTATGTCTTTTCATAACAGAAGCCATAATTACTCCTTCTTTATTTAAAAACCCATAAACCTTTGAGTCTCATTTTGAACGGTTACATCTCTCTCTAAGTTTAAATTTTTGAGTTTCTCTTTCTAGAACTTAGAAGAAATCTAAAAGCTCGCTTTCTCTTTCTCTCTCCAAACCTTCTTCTGAGATGGTAACTGATTGTGAATGAAACCCAAAGATCTAAAGAGGTAGTTGATTCTTCCAGTGTTCTTAGAAGAGCTACAAGTGGGAATAGATGATAGATCGGTGGATCTAGTAATCTTGATGATGACCAGAGCCTAGGTGATGTTGTCTCGTTCTAGGATGATCCGACAATTATTAAGGAGCTACTAGTGGAGATTTTGATGGTGATGATTTGGAGCTTTATTATTAGGACAACTGCCATCAGAAAAGATGGAGGCTCCATATTGGAGGAAATGATACCCAGAGATGAAAGGAAATCAAAGAGTTGGAAACGAAACTTGAGAGGGGCCGAAGAGCCTGATCGGAGGATATTGCGAAGAGGTAAGATTATAGAAATGTATCCCTTATTGTTTTTGCGTTAATGAAATGCATAAATAATTCGATGAAATTCTTTCTATGTACTTCGTTGAAAACCATTCCCTTGTTGACTTCCTATGTATTATTGCTTTCATTAGTATTGTTGTTACTTTCACCTTCAGTGGGTAACTCAATATATATATATATATATATATATATGGAAAGCTCTATTAAAAAGCGAGGTTGGCGAAGCCATTCGGGCTGAAGCCACTCCTATGTAAGTGAGGTCATTTGGACCGAAACTGAATTGTTATAATCTGGATAGTCCTCATTGTAATCAAATTTCATTGTAATCAAAGTCGATCTTATTGTAAATGACAGAGGTCATTCGGACAAAAGTCATCTTATGTAATCGAAGCCACTTGGGCAAAACTTATGAATGAAAATGATATGAAAAGTTTTCTTTAAAATTATTACTATTATGTATATATATTTGTATATGAATGTTAAATGGTTAAATTGACAAAACGTACGCCCAACTAATAAGGGTATTCATTAGATTAAGTGTACTGGTGACTCGTCTGACCGGGTCTATAAACTAAGTCAAACGTATTCTTGCATGTTGTGAACCCTCAATTTTACACTCTCAAGATGCTTCCGCAGCTTGACACCTGCTAAATTTCGTGCGCTAAGCATAGCCAGTACGACAGTCCCGCTAGCCGGTTAGTTGGCGGGGGTCAAGGGGGCAGTGCCCCCTCGAAAAAATAGATTTTTATGCATAATATTATAAGGAGACTGACACTTTTTCGACCTTGATTGGACTTTCTGTACCATACAACACTTTTCCAAAACTGACCAAATTTTTCTCAATACTGACAGCCAAAATGTCCAATAATTAATTTCGGATCCACCGCCACTGACCGGTAATTTTTCAGATTTCAGAATATCCCAAAAACTGACCCAGAATCCCCAGAAACTAACCCTAAAAGCTCCGAAAATCGAACCGAAGCTCAAAAATCAAGGCAGCTCGCGAACGTCCGAGAGCTACGCATTATTACATTGCATTTTCATTTTATTATATAAATCATTATATTATATTAAACTAAATGTATCTTAATTCTTCCCTAAAAAAAATGTATCTTAATTCTTAAAGACCAAAATATAACGCCTACTCGAAAAGCCTTTATTAAAATTATTTTATACACACATATGCTGGAATTCTCTACACTCGAGAGTAGGAAGGGACGATATAAGAAAAAAGAATTCAGAAGTCATTTCAATTACTAATAATATGGGACCTAACACTGTTAAAGTTTATGACCACTTATCTAATCTCTTAGTTTTGGGTGAGTGACAAATTTTTTTTTTTTAAATTTGAAAAAGCGAAAAATCATTTTTCAATATATTTTAAGAATTTTTCAAAAAATTTTAAGATACGACCCAGGAAATCCACCGTTGCCCGAGAGTATGATTCTCTTGGAACTTGCCACACTAATAATCCCGAGAGAAGTTTTCCTAAAAAGGCATTGTTCATCAAACATCTTGTGCTAACACACCACAACAAAATGGTGTTGCTGAGAGACGCAATCGCCAAATTTTAGAGGTTACTCGAGCTTTCCTAATTGATAAACATGTTCCTAAGTATTTATGGGGTGATACTTTATTATCTGCTATCTATGTTATTAACCGAGTTCCTTCGAGTGTTCTTGCATTTAAGACACCTCTTCAGGTTCTCAAAGAAAAAGTAAAAGATATGCCTTCTGTTTCTAATCTATCTCCCAAAGTTTTTAGGTGTGTTGCATATGTTCATATTCATCCTCAACGTGGAAAACTATCACCTAGGATTGTTAAGTGTGTTTTTGTGGGGTATGCACCGCATCAGAAAGGATATCGTTGCTATCATCCACCAACTTAGAAGATGTATGTCACTATGGATGTCACATTCAATGAAGATTTGGCATATTTTTCTGCTAATGGCTCTTTTCTTCAGGGGGAGATGGATGGTGAATTTGACGAGAATAGCCATGATGATAGTATTCCTGTTATTGGTGTATCTCTTCTTAATGCTGATGATCTTTCAGATATTGAAACCTCCAATGATCAGGGAAACCATGTTTTAGATACTGAGAACTCTTTAGAAGAAGAGAACATCTCAACAATGAACTTAAGTCCTTATGATAGTCCCTCTCTCTCTCCATAAAATGTCCAATCTACTCTTGAGGCTTCAATTGAGGTAAGGTATGAAATTGATACTGATATCTTAGATGTTATACTTGAACTTAATCCTCAATGTGAACTTGAACCACAAAAATATCAATTGCCAATCCGCATAAATCGCAGTAAACCCAAACCTCAATATATTGCAGATTTGAATAGTAAAGCTAAATGCCCCATTAGTAATCATGTATCAACTCATAGAGTTTCTAAGTCATATGAATCATTCCTCTATCAAATATCTAATGTATCTATTCCAAGACAGTTGCAGGATGCGTTAGCAGATGCAAGGTGGACTGAAGTCATGGTAGAAGAAATGAAAGCATTACAAAAGAATGGCACTTGGAATGTGGTTCCATTACCTTCAGGAAGAAAGACTGTTGGTTGTAGATGGATCTTCACTATAAAACACAAAAATGATGGCTCAGTAGAACGGTACAAGGTGATGCTGGTTGCAAAGGGATACACTAAAAAATATGGGGTAGATTACAACGAAACATTCGCTCCAGTGGCAAAAATTAACACTATGCGTGTGCTACTTTCTGTGGCGGCGAACCAAAATCGGCCATTATTACAATATGATATAAAAAATATTTTTCTTCATGGAGAGCTTCAAGAAGATGTGCACATGGATCTCCCTCCTGGTGTTTCAAAAAATCCGGGAATGGTGTGCAAATTAAAGAGGGTATTATATGGTCTAAAACAATCTCCTCGAGCTTGGTTTGGAAGATTTGCACTGGCCATGAAGAAATTTGGCTACTGACAGAGCAACTTAGATCATACATTGTTTCTAAAGCATAAAAATGATAAGGTGACTGTCTTAATTATTTATGTAGATGATATGATCTTGACTGGTAGTGATGTCTTTGCGATTGATAAATTGAAAAAAATATTTGTCAAATGAATTTGAGATGAAAGAACTTGGAGAATTGAAGTATTTTCTTGGTATTGAAGTGGTTCGATCTGATAAGGGCATATTTATTTCCCAAAGAAAATATATTCTTGATTTATTGACTGATACAGGAATGTTAGATTGCAAACCAGCCGATACTCCAATTGAACAAAACCATAAGCTCCATGAAGATCAGCTTAATAAAATGCTTATTTGATTTCAAAAAAAAAAAAAAAAAGATAAAGACTATTATTCTAAAAAAAAAATTGATAAAGACTATCAATAGATTCTACTATTGAATACATAATAATATAATTATTTTTATTTTTCTTCATAATTCTCATCATCATAATAAAAAGATTATTCAATTAATAGATAGAGAATCTATATATATATTCTTATTTGTTCATAGGTAAATAAATGTTGTAACTCTGTGTAAAACGCAGATATGTGACTAATTGAGATATAAGATTATTTACTCATAACACTTCTAAAGATATTGATATAAAGATGAATATGCTAAACCTAAAACTAGTAAACCACAAATATAAAAAACACAAAAAGTTTATGTGTTAAATAATATTAAATATATATTATGGGCACAGTTGAATTGCTAAATGGCTGAAAAAAAATATAAATCGGTTTTGTTGCAAAAATGGATAGCGTGGAAGGGCAATCATCTCAATATGCTTTAGTAATTATCTGAATAATAAGATAAATGTTGTAAATCGGCTTATTAGCTCAGTATATCAAAGACAATAAGAAGATATATAAAGTAATAAAGTAAAGAGAAAGAGATAAAATATGTAGAGAGTAAAAGGGGCTCCAAACTTATATTATTAGATTAACTCTAGCTTCCCTTATATAGAGAAATAACTAGGGTTTAGTGTATACAAGATTACTGAAATAACCTTATACTATAATCTCTCTAAAATATATACTGAATGATGTTGAAGTAATATCCACATATAATAATTATCTATAACACTTCCCCTTGGATATTACTTGCGCCATGAATATGTCTCGTTAAAAACCTTGCTAGAAAATCCAGTGGGAAAAAACATAGCTAAGGAAAAGAGTACAATTCATGCGCTATTTTGTCATTGCACAGATTACCTCATTAAAACTTTTGGTCAATAAAACTCTGTGGGATAAAAACTTGACTAAGGAAAAAGAGTACAATCTTATACTGATTCGCTCCCCCTGATGAGGACAAAATTTTAATACGGTGCATACCAATTGATGAAACAATGTCGTTCAAATATCACATTTAAATAAAGACTTAGTAATTAAGTTTGCTAGGTTGTCACTCGAGCGAATTTGGTGGATATCTCTTCTGGAGCTCATGCATATAAAGAATTTAGGTGAAATATATTTAGTTTGATCACCTTTGATATATCCACTTTAATTTGTGCAATGCAGATTGCATTATTCTCAAACAA
>CATKHJ011139424.1:0-14377 GCA_949750685.1 Vernicia montana
AAATAACTCAATTCACCACATACAATTTATTTACTCATCAAATCTTAACTTAAATTCTATATGAAAAGTCATATAACCCTAGCTCTTTCTTAGTTGTTATCTCATCATAAATTTACAATAAATATCATAGATATGCTAATACATCTCATATAAACTTATTTACTTATCAAATCTCAACTTAAAGCTCAAATAATAACTCAATTCTTATCAAATCTTAACTTATGATTAATAAGGGAAACTTAGATATTTCTTACCTTATTACTTGAATCACCATCCAAGATGAACAATACTTGAACTATAAAGCTCAAATCTTAGCTCCCTTGAAGAAATCTTGGAGAATTACTCATGAGGATATTCAGAATTGAGAGAAAATGAGAAAAGATGAAGAAGATGGAGAAATGAAAGAGTTTGGGACTTAAATTTCGGTGGTTGGGTATTCTTATCAACAAATGGGGTAGTTGGAGTGCATTTAATACACAAAAACAGACCAAGAAAATTTAGACAGCAAGCTCTTTAGGGTGTACGGCCATGCAGATTGGAGTTGCATGGCCGTGCAACTCTAAACCCCTGCTGTCCCTCTTTTCCTCTTCTGACCTATCTATACTTATTTTATGATAACTCTTGCTACACTTATTCAAATGACTTGATTATTTTTTCTACTTAAACTAGACACATAAGGCTTCAATATATCCAAAATTCAGCTTAAAATATTCATTAAACAAGTGATAGTGAATTTTCAAACTTTACCCTGTATGTGCACAAGCTCACTGTGAATAGTCCCCACATTCTTTGCTATAACTCATAACGTATACATCCAATTTAAAAACTGATTTACTATCATTTATTTTACATATAAATTAACATTTTTCATGTTTTACACTTTGTCCAATTTTTCTTCTAAAGTCATCAAAGCAAATCCATATTCTCGGACTTCCTACCGAAATTGTAATTTGAGTCAATCCTAATCCAAGAATAATATCTCCTCACACACCTCATATTTTGAAAAACTAATTTATGGATATTTAGATGAGATATAAATCTACAATTTTGATGTTCTGCACATTCTATAATTCATTTTCTAATGCCACGAAATATAGGTTCAAGTTTCTGACCCAAAACAGAATTATATGAATTATGACCTTAACTATTCTAAATTAAGTTTCTTCAATAAATCTTAATCAATTATATTCACTCATCCATCACAACACTTAGTGTTCATCTAGCTTAAATGAGAAAAATTCATACTCAAACTTATGGCTTGGCACTTAACATATAATACTCATCCATACTCTTTGCATGTAAGATTAATATATAGTTGGAGTATTACAGTTTGCTACTCATTTCAGACTCTCTGCCGCTCTATCACCACAATCTGAAAAAAATATTGAGTACATATCACATGTTCCTAATTCAATTGCAGTTAGTGGTATCATATATGCTATGGCTTGTACTCGTCTTGACATTTCACATGCAGTTAGTATTGTTAGTAGATATATGTCTAATCCTGGTAAAGAGCATTGACAAGCGTTGAAATGGATTTTGAAATACTTGCGTGACACTTCTAATTATTGTTTGGAATTTGGAAAGAATAAGGATAATATGGTTGGTTATGTTGATTCAGGTTATGCAGGAGATCTTGATAGGAGGAGATCAATTACTAGTTATGTGTTTACTCTTGGCGGCAGTGCTATTAGTTAGAAAGCTATTTTACAGTCTATAGTTGCATTATCTACTACAAAAGTAGAGTATATGGCAGTAGCTAAGGCTATAAAGGAAGCTATTTAGTTAAGAGATTTGGTTGTGAGCTTTGTTGTCTCTATGTATATTTTGATGATACCAAAACTTAAGTATTTTGATGATTCCTTAAATCATGATTAAGTTGAATAAAATTAATTAAACAATTATAATTTGACTAACAAATACTTGTATAAGTGTTTTTCCTCTTATAGTTATTGTTTACAGAAAGTAACCGCCTTGAATTGTGAGTTCACCACAGTTACCAAAATGGAGGGAAAATAAAATTCAAAGTATTGGAAACTCATCGTCGTTACTCAAGACTCACTGCGATGAAAAAGATACAGAAGCAAAAGCTGTTCTCCAATTAAAAACTCACCAACGTTACAACTAGTTTCACCACGGTTACTTAGTTTCACCGTAGTTACCCGCTGGAATCAGACAAAAATATAGTTGTTAAACTAGTTGTTGAAACTTGTCTGGAGCCGTTTTTAGAGCACTAAAAACATGTTTTGGAGTTGGGATTGAAGACATAAATATATGAAGCTCCTAAGTGAAGACTAAGAGATTGGAAGTGATTCTAAGTGAAAATAAAAGCTATACTCCTTCAATATTTTTATACTCTCTCATTGAACACTTGTACTTCTATTGTTATTCTTAAGTGTTCATTATTGTATTAGCTAGAGTGCTTAATTGCAATATTTGTACTAGCAAGTTGTAAAGTCTTAAGTGACTATAAACTCTTATAAACTCTTGAATCTTGTAAGAGTTGGGCGAAATCCCATATAACTATTGTATTGAGCGAAATCCAAAAGAATTAAGGTGAAATCCCGATTCAACTATTGTAAAACATTGGGCATAATCCCGTATCACTAGTGGAATCCTAAATCGGTGTGATTTAAGAGAAATGGATGTAGGAGAAGAGATTGGCTCCGGACCACTATAAAATTGGCTAAGTTTTCTCATTCCTTTCTCTATTTATTTCACTATTATTGAATTTGTCAATATATTGCATTTATGGTGATTAATTGTATTAAAAATTTTAAATTCCTATTCACTCCCCTCTAGGAATTACCATATTTGGGCCAATAATTGGTATCATAGCTTATGCTCTTGATTATCATAAAATCCTATGATTTTAAGAGCTAACAGTCATTATGACAAGTATTTCAAAAATTCCATTTGAAGAGGGACAATGTATCACAAGACCTCAATTATTTTGTGGTTCAAATTACAACCAATGGAAGGTGAGAATGAGTTTTCATATAAGGTCTAAAGGATATGACTTTTAGGAAGTTGTAGAGAAAGGTTCATCCATCCCTATGGATGAAAATACAAATAAGCTCAAGGATCCTTTAAATTACACCGCGGAAGATAAAAGAGAATTAGCATTAAATGATAAAGCCATAGACCTTCTATTTTGTGCTCCTGATAAAGCCAATTTCAACCGAGTTTCAGTTTGTGAATCTGCTAAGGAAATATGGGAAGTATTGAAAATGACCCATGAAGGTACAAGTCAATTGAAGGATACAAAAAAGAATATCCTCACAACAAGTTTCAAAAATTTCAACTTGAAAGAAGATGAGTCTATTTTCGACATGTA
This sequence comes from Vernicia montana, assembly GCA_949750685.1. Lineage (NCBI taxonomy): Eukaryota > Viridiplantae > Streptophyta > Magnoliopsida > Malpighiales > Euphorbiaceae > Vernicia > Vernicia montana. Next base: position 3,338 of record CATKHJ011139424.1, read on the forward strand.
CAAAAGGTTCACAACCATAGTGAATGAGCTAAAAGGACTTTAGAAGACATTCATTCAAAAAGAGCTAATCACCAAGCTCTTGATATCCTTACCAAAAAAATTCGATTCAAAGGTGGATGCAATTAAAGAGTCAAAAAATTTGAGCTCACTTACTCTTGAAGAGCTAGTTAGGAATCTCATTACCTATAAGATGAATAACAACAAGAGATAAGAGACAAGGGAGAAAGAGAAAAGCATTACAAAGAAAGAGAAGTCCATTGCTTTTAAGGCTTCAATTGAAGAAAGAAGTGAATCCTCAAGTGAAATTGATGAGCAAGAAATGTTGCTTCTTGCTAAAAGATTCAACAAGTTCCTTTCCAAAGACAAGTATAAGAGGAGGAACTTCAACAAAGACAAAGTTAAGCAAGAAGAAGATCACAATATTGAGTTAACTTGCTATGAATGCAAGAAACCGGGTCACTATAGAAATGAATGCCCTCTCCTCAAGCACAAGAAGAAAAAAAAAACAAAGATGAAAGAAAACACATAAAAAAGAATAAGGCATATGTGGCTCGAAGTGGAAGTGATACTTTAAGTGATAAAGGCTCATCCAAAAGTGAAGAAGATGAGAGCAAATCTATGCTTCATGGCACTAGAGGAAGAGCAAGAAGAAAATGAGGTAAATTCTACTTCCTACTCTTTTGATAAATTACAATATGCATTTGATGAGTTAATGGAATTTTTTTTTTATTGTTGCAAAAGAAAACAAAATTTTGAAAAAAGAATTTAGTGCATTTGAAAAATGAGCATGAAAATTGTTTGATTAAACTAAAATCAAAATTTGAGAAAATTTCAAAAGAAAAGGAAAAACTTTTATCTCAAGTGGATGAATTGAAAAATACTTTTGAAAAACTCTTTAGTGAGTATGAGAAAATCAAGAGTGAGCTAAAAGACTTAAAAGAACTCTTAAGAAAATTCTTAATTGGAAGCAAAACTCTTGATGATATTATTGCTTCACAAAGATGTGTATTTGACAAAGCCAGTTTGGGCTATGAATGCAATTTCAAAAAAAAGAAATATAATAGCTTCTTTAAGAAAAATGAAATTCAACCCAAAGTTTGATTAAATGTATGTTTATTCAGGTTCTGATCTTGGGATAAGTATGAGTTAGTAGCAATGATGCCATATGGATTGTATGTAAGATGGGTTCTATGGGTTTTCGGTGGCCTTATGCCTACTAACGCCCTAGGACCGTCACAATTGTGAAGTTGGGTTGTGACAAAATTGATATCAGAGCATAAGTTTAAGTCTAGTTTAGACTTTATGAGTTATAAGATTTGTGAGAACCATGGAGCAAAGGAAATTTCCTTTATGTATATTGAAGTTATCGTTTATGAGTAGATTTGCATTATCCTTCATGTGTTAAATCTTCCTTAAATTATTATCTTATAGATACCTCCTAGAAGATGAAGAGGAAGAGGAAGAGGAAGAGGAAGACCGAGATGAGTACCACTTAAGAATGTGGGAGCTTTGGATGCCACATCTATTCATAAGGAACCACATAAGCAACCTAAGGCTAGACGTCGAGTCCAAGTGGTGGAAAAGAATGTTCCACATGAAGATGTGGGTGCTATAAGGCGTGACCTTAGAGAACTCAGCCAAGAGATTCGAGAACTTAGGCAAGAAAAATGAGATTAGCCTGAGTTTATTCCACCACCTCCTCTAGTACCTCTATCGACACTAAAAGAGGATAGAGCTCCTCCCCCACTTGTGCCTGCACCTGAGCATGTAGAGAGGAGAACGTTGAATGAAGAGGAGGTCTCCATTCATGACTTTAGAAGGCTAAAACCTTTAGAATTTAAGGGATAATAGGGTGGAGAGCTGCAAGAGTTTCTAGATAAGATGGACAAGCTTGTCCGAAGATTGCCTTGTTCAGATGCAAGGGTAATAGAGTTAGTGGGTCTCTAGTTGGAGAAAGACGTATGAGATTGGTTACAACGGGATGTGGAGGAACAATTGTATAATGATAACCCTCCCACATGGGTTATGTTCAAGCAAGAACTCATAGATCAGTTTCTAGCGGAAGGAGAAAGACAAAACAGAGCTTTGCAATTTGAACAACTGAGGCAAAGCTTGAGATGACAGTTTCTAAGTATGCAAGGGAATTTAATATACTTAGTAAGTTTGCTTCTCACATTGTCCTTGCTAAAGCAAGCAGAGTGGAGAGGTTCATAATGGGTTTGATTGCACCATTGTACAATGCCTTTCTCTCTGTTGATTTTACTTCTTTAGCCAAGTTGATTGATAAGGACAAACTGATGGAGGCAAGACACAAGACTGAGAAGGTAGTAAGAGCAGAGAGAGACCAAATAAACAAGAACAAGAGTAAAAGGCAAGGTAGTCATGGTAGAGGAGAAGGGAACATTTCACATATTAGATCATCTAAGCCTGTTACTTTCACTATGATTCATAGTCAGAACATAGGAGGTAATCGGAGTAGAGGACAGACTAGAGGGGCATCAGTGATCTAGCCATCAATTATGTGCCTAGACATGAGCAATAGAGTTATGGCCATCCTATTTGTGCTACTTGTGGGCGAAAACATGATGAGGTATGCATAACAGCTGCGAAAACATGTTATAAATGTGGACAGACATAACACTTTATCAAGAGTTGTCCACTATGGGGAGATCAACAGAGTACACCTGCTACTTCCCAGCCTATAGTATAGATGGCTAGACTTGATACTATGAGTTTAGGGGGTAGAGGGAAAGGACAAGGCCAAACACCTAGAACTGGTAAAGTAATTGAGGAAAAAGCTAGAGGTAGAGTATTTGCCTTGAATCAGCATGAAGCTTTTGCTTCAAACACCACAGTTACAATATTTTTTCTATACAAGATGTGTCAGCTAGAGTTTTGTTTGATTCGAGTGCTACACATTCATTTGTCTCACCATATTTTGCTAAGAGATTGGGAAAGGGTAGAGAACTCATGAGTAATCCTTTAGAAGTGTTTACACCTCTAGAGGAAACTATAGATGTGCATCATATATATTCTTAATGCATAGTAGAGATTAATGGGAGGAAGCTTCCAGTTGACTTGATTGAGTTGGAAGTACTAGAGTTTGATGTGATTCTCAGCATGGATTGGTTATCTAATCATCATACACATATATATTGTCATGAGAAGAAGATAAAGTTCAAGCCATGAGATGAGTTTGGATTTGTATTTCAAAGGGATAAAAGTATTATTCCTTCAAATTTGATATTAGTTTTTGGAGCAAGGAAACTTCTAAGAAAGGGGTGTCAAGAATATTTGGCACATATAGTTGACACGAGGGAGACTCCTAATGAGGTGCAACAAATACTAATATTTAGTGAGTTTTCAGATGTATTTCCATAAGAGTTGCCTAGGTTGCCACTTGAGAGGGAGATTGAGTTCAATATTGAGCTCTTTCTAAGTACATAACCGATATCCATTCCTCCTTATTGGATGGCTCACAGAGAGTTAAAAGAATTAAAGGTATAGTTGCAATATTTGTTGGATAAGGAGTTTATTAGACTGAGCAGTTTGTCATAGAGTGCACCAATCCTTTTTGTGAAGAAAAATAATGGTTCAATGAGACTTTGCAATGACTATAGGTAGTTAAACAAGATGAACTTTAAGAACAAGTATCATTTGCCAAGGATAGATGATTTGTTTGATCAATTATAAGGATCAAGTCACTTCTCCAAGATTGATCTCAAATCAGGTTATCATCAGCTCAGAATCAATAATGAGGACATTTGTAAGACTGCCTTTAGGATGAGAAATGGCCTCTACGAGTTCACATTATTGTCATTTGGTTTAACTAATGCTCCAACGATATTTATGGACTTGATGAACTGGGTATTCAAGTCATTCTTAAATAAGTTTATCATTTTCTTTGTCGATGATAATCTTATCTACTCCAAAAGCGAAGAAGAACATGAAGAGCATTTGAGAGTAACATTGCAAACTTTGAGGGAGCATAAGCTATATGCTAGATTGTCAAAATGTGAGTTTTGGCTTGATCATGTGTGCTTCCTAAGTCATGTGGTTAGTCAAGCTGGAATCAAAGTGGATCTTAAGAAAATTGAGACAATGTCAAGTTAGCCTAGACCCATGATTGTGATAGAAATGCGTAGTTTTCTTGGCTTGACAGGTTATTATAGGAGATTTGTCAAGGATTTCTCTAAGATAGCTTCGTCGTTGACCAAGTTAACTAGGAAGAAGATGAAGTTTATATGGGATGATGATTGTGAGCAGAGTTGTAAGAAACTCAAGACTTATCTTACTACAGCTCTAGTACTTGCATTGCTGGAAGGGTCAGGTGAATTTGCAATATACTGTGATACTTCAAGAGTGAGACTTGAATGTGTTCTTATGCAATATGGTAAGGTGATTGCATATGCATCAAGGCAATTGAAGAAGCATGAGCATGATCTAGAGATGGCAACGGTGATCTTTGCTTTCAATATATGGAGGCACTATCTTTATAATGAGAAATGTGAGATCTATACCGATCATAAGAGCCTTCAGTATATCTTGAAGCAAAGGGATTTGAATATAAGGCAAAGTAGATGGGTAAAACTACTTAAGGATTATGATTGTCAGATCCTTTAACATCCCTATAAAGCAAATGTGGTGGTGGATGCCTTGAGTAGGAAATCAATGGAAAGCTTAGCCTATATTGCAGTGGAAAAAACCCATTAGTGAAAGAGTTGAAAGAGTTGTTCAACAAAGAGTTGCAATTTGAGATTTTCAAATCTGAAGCATTGATTGCTCACTTCCAATTGAAGCCCAAGTTGATTGATGAGATAAAAGTATTGTAGGATAAAGATCCTTCACTTGTCAAGTTGAAAAAGAAGTTCAAGAAGGTCAAGCAGCAGACTTTGAGTTAAAAGATGATGTGTTGATACATGGAAGTAGATTATGTATACCAGATGTGGATGATCTTAGAGAAAAGATCATAAAAGAGATCCATCAAGCACTGTACAATGTTCATCTAGGCTCTACCAAAACGTATCATGAACTAAAGAGTTGTTATTTGTGACCTGGGATGAAGAAAGATATGGCTAAGTTTGTGTCTGTATGCTTGACATGTCAGCAAGTCAAGTTTGAACACTAAAAGCCATCCGATCTATTACAAGAGATCAAGCTACCATAGTGGAAATGAAAACGTATCACAATGGATTTTGTAGTAGGATTGCTAAGGACTCCTAAGGGATATGATTCTATTTGGGTGATTATGGATAGACTGACCAAGTCAGCCCACTTTTTAGAAGTGAAGAATAACTACACGGCGGCTCAGTATGCACAGTTGTATATGGACAAGATAGTGAGTCTATATGGCGTGCCAATATCCATCATATCGAATAGAGGTACTCAATTCACATCTAGATTCTAGCAAAAGTTACAAGAGGCATTGGGCACGCAACTAGACTTCAGCACAACCTTTCATCCACAGATATATAGGCAATCAGAGAGGACCACACAGACCTTAGAAGATATGCTCAAAATGTGTGTACTTGACTTTGGTAGAAGTTAGGATAAGTACTTGCCTTTGATAGAGTTCGCATATAATAACAGCTATCACTTCACCATTGGCATGGCACCTTATAAGGCATTGGCATGGAACCTTATAAGGCATTGTATTGGATAGAGGTAGGAGACAAGCACATCGAAGGACCTGATTTGATTAAAGAGACTTCGGAGAAAGTGCCAATCATAAGAGAGAGATTAAAGATAACATTCAATAGGTAGAAGAGTTATACGGATCCGAAATGGAAAGATATCCACTTTTTTTTTTTTTATAGGAGATCATGTATTCCTTAAAGTCTCTCCTATGAAAGGTGTGATGAGATTTAATAAGAAAGAAAAGCTCTCACCAAGGTTTGTTGGATCATTTGAGGTGTTGGAAAGAGTTGTTAATGTTTCTTACAAGCTAGCTCTTTCACTAAATTTAGATAATGTGCATCCAATGTTCCATGTATCTATGTTGAGAAAGTATGTGCCAGATCCATTATATGTATTACAACCACAAGCTATTAAGGTGGATGAGAACTTGGCTTATGAGAAGATCCCAATTTCAATCATTGATCGACAAGTGAATAAGCTAAGGAATAAAGAGATAACTTTGGTAAAAATTTAATGAAAGAATCATGGTGTAGAGAAGTGTACTTAGGAGAGTGAGCAAGATATGCAACTCAAGTATCCTCATTTGTTTCATGTGTAATTCATATGTACTATATGTGTTTGTAAAATTAGGGACAAATTTTCTTATAAGGAGGGTAGAATGTAATACCCCAGTTCGTATATGCATTCTTTTGATATTGTGTATAAGTTATGAGTTGCATATCATGAGTATTTATGAGCTACGAGAGGTATGTCATGTGTGTATATGGACTATGTATTGAGACTTGGGTTATTAGCTTGTATTTTCAAGGATTTGCTTATTCAGGTTGGCCACGCCCGTTACTTAAGGTAACTATCGTGACTTAAATAGGACACCGAGATACAGAAGCAAAAAGTTACTATTATGGTTATTAAGTCACGCCAGTTACCCTAAGTCACGCTCGTGACCAAATGTTCACAGAAGCGGTAGTAGCTACTGGATGATTAAGTCACGCCTGTTACCCTAAGTAATGCCAGTAATTAGTAACCACGAACAATAGCATAAATAGTAGCCGGTCATGCCAGTGACTCTAAGTAACTACCGTTATCATTGTCGAGGCAGAAGTGAAAGATCAGATAAGTCACACCAGTGACTCGTATCGAGGGCAGTTTTGGGAAGTTTGCTATATAAAAGAATTAAAGGCCAACATCAGTTCATTTATCACATTTATGAGTTCCTAACCCTAAGTTTCTAAGAGAAACACCAAACCCACTCTTATTAAATGCTAAGGAACATCATTTAAGGCTTCAATCATATCATTCATATGGATTAGGACTTCAAGGGCTCATTAATTTCTTCCATTATTGAAGCATTCAAAAAGAGTAAGTTAGATTTTATCCCATTTTCTTCATTTTCTTCATGAGTGTCTTAGTCTAAGGTGAGATTAAGATCTGTTAGCATGTATATAAAGATTTAAGAGCATGGATTGATGTGTATTTGCTATTTGTATGTGTTTATATGTATAGTTCCTCCTAGAAGGCTTAATGAGGAAGGTGATAGTTGTGATGATCCCTATTATTTAATGTGATAGAGGACTTCCTAAGAGCTTAGAGAGAATTCTTTTTGGCAAAGGTGAGTAGAAAATATACTACTATATTTGTATTTATTATCCTAAGGCTTAAAGCCTATTTATTGTTAAATTACCACGAGTATGAGTATGTGGATGAGCCTTTGATCCAAATTGCTATATTATATGAACTACATTGCTTCATGAGAATCCCAAATTTATGAGAACGTGAGAACCATATAAAACTTATATGCCCATGAGTATGTGAACTTTAATATTTCATATTTATATGTTAATAACACTAAACAGATTTGAAATCTCCGACTAATGTGGGTTAATCATCAGACATTGTGCACATTGTAATCCAATGGATAGGGTATAATATTCTACCCCTATCTAGGAAGGGTAAATTATCTTAGACGTGAAACCGGATCAGTTTCATGTATTTATGAGGAAGAGTATGTTAATAAAACCTCTACTCTTATTTTACGAGGTGAGTATGCTAATAAAATGCCTCTACTCTAAATATTTTACGAGGATGATTTCTATTTTCATATACTTATGAGTTGTAATTCTTTTTATGAGCTATATACATATATGTATTCTTGTATCATATTTGTTATGCGATCCTTATAAGCTACGAGAACTTAATTGATGAGTTATGAGACAATGCCATCCTTGTGAGTTAGTCTTGATTCACCTAGCCTCATAAGTATGGTACTCACTGTTTTATCTCATTATCGATTATTATTTTTCAGGAAATTAGAAGTTTATCAGCTCGATTCATCAGACACCCTTCTTCCTAAAGAACCTATTTGATCAATGTAATTTCTCCAATATAAATTATATGTATTTGGGATACTTTAGTGCTCCATGAGTGTTGTAGGAGGATATTCTTTTAGCCTCAATGGTAATTATGTGGATGATACTACATGTATTGTATTATGAACATTATGAGATATATGAGTAAGTTTATGAGAAATTGATTATGAACATGTGATGTGATGAGATGATTAGATGTATGTTTATTCAGGTTATGATCTTAAGATAAGCATGAGTTAGTAGTAATAATGCCATGTGGATTGTATGTAAGATGGGTTCTACGGGTTTTCAGTGACCTTATGCTTACCCATGTCCTAGGGTCGTCACAGTTGCGAAGTTGGATTGCGACATCTTCATTTTAAATCTTTCCATATTTATAGGATTTGAAAATTATGGTTGTTGGGCTCATTAATCAAGTCGTAACTGCTCCCACCATCTCCCCAACGGATACAAATCTATCCAAATTTTGCTTCATATGATAGGGTAACGCCAGTGAGTCATTGTGTAACAAGAGTGATGCTCTTTTGTTACGATGGTGAAGATTTGGTTACTCCAGTGATTGCTACTCTGTTCATTCCAGCTTCATCTAAAAGTAATGATAGTTACTAATTTGTAATGCCAGTGAATCTTTTCTCCAAGCCAATGAAGCTTTGTAACGATAGTGAAAATAACTTCTATGTGAATTTTGAAGTTTAGTAACGGCAGTGACGAATGAGTAACGCCAATTACTTCATCAAATGCCTTAACTTCTTCATTCGTCCAAAATTCAACTTTTGACTCATAATCTCCCTCGTAATTTGTGCAAATTCAAATTCTTGTCATCGTGTATAACGGTAGTGAGTATTATTGTAACTAATGTGAGCCTTTGTACACCTAACAAGTATAACAACCCAACTTGGGAAGTAATGGTAGTGAGTTATATGAAACTACCATTACACCCTGTTATACAATAAATATATAAAGAATGAATCAACTAAATAACCATATTTGCTTTGTCATACTTATGTTAATCAAATTGGGCTTAATTAAACTAACTTTTGGTATCATCAAAATATACATGGAACAACAAAGTAATATCACAAATTAAAGACAAAATTTATATGTATGAAATTAGGAAATTTTCTTATATCCTGGATGCTAAATTGGGGAATAACCCCAGTTACGTGTGGAGGAGCATTTTAGCTTCGCGTGAATTGATTTGCTTGGGTCTGAGGAGGCGCATTGGTGATGGTGAGAGCACATCAGTTTTGAGTGACCCGTGGTTACTAGTGGAATCAAATCCATTTGTTGAGACAAGGGGAGGAGTTGAGTTAGAAGGAGCTTGGGTTCAATCCTTAATGAATCCAAATAGTAGAAGCTGGGATAGAGACTTGATTAAAGATGTGTTTGAGCATCGAGATGCTGAAATAATTTTAATTATTCCACGGAGTTTGCAAGCTCAAAGTGATAGCTGGTTCTGGCAATGAGAGAGGAAGGGCCAATATACTGTTAAGAGTGGGTATCGCTGCATAAGTAATTTCAGAAATGGGGACAATTTGTTGTATTTGTCTTCTTTTTAGAAGTCTGTTTGGGCTCTTCAAATGCCTTTAAAGGTTAAAGTGTTGATTTGGAGGTTGTGTTCTAATTGTTTGCCCACTTATGATAACTTACAACATAAGAGAGTGGATGTGATTAATTGGTGTCAAGTTTGCAATGGAGCAGAGGAATCAGCTGCTCATGTGTTCATTGAGTGTCCAATTGCTAAACAATTCTGGATTTCATCCCCGTTGGGCTTTGCGAGAGGAGAGAATGGGAATTTTGCAGACTGGTTTGATGAAATTTTAAAAAATAATAGTCCAAAGAATCGGGCTCTGTCAGCTGTTTTGGTGTGGAGTATTTGGGGTAATAGGAATGGCATTGTTTGGAGGAATGAAAGGAAATCTCCTGTAGCTATAGGGCATGGTGCTCAGGCATTTCTTATTCAATGGAACAATGCACAGAAGTTGCTCCAGGGACAATCTAATAGACCTGCTATTGTTAGTGTCAAAAAATGGTAGAAACCTCCTTTAGGCCGGATCAAATGTAATGTGGATGCAGTTAGTTTTCAACAACAAAAGGCGATGGGATTTGGATGTGTTTTGAGGGATAGTCAAGGCAAATTTGTGGCAGCAAGGGCTATGTCTAAAGAGCATCATTCCATGTCTGTGATAATGGCAGAACCTTTGAGCTTAAAAGAGGTTTTGAGTTGGATCAAGAATCTTCAACTACACCAAGTAGAAATTGAGTCAAATGCACTGAATGTGGTACAAGCAATGTCCTCCACTGTTACAGGTCATTCACTTGTTGGCTTAGTTCTTGATGACTGCAAGGCAATTTATAAAGAGATTAATAATTGTAAAATCTCTCATGTTAATCGATCAGCGCTCACTTGTTAGTAAGAGCATATGCTTCTTGAACTGATCCTCAAGAGTGGGTTAGTACACCCCCTCTGTTTATTTCTGATGTATTAAGTTTTAAACCTCTTTTTTAGTCTAAAAAAAAAAGGAAATTTATAAATTGAAAATTTTATCATTTATAATCTAATTTTAAGAATTAAATCCTAATTAGTAAAATAAATTATGAAAGAAAAACTAGATTTTATTCATTAATAACTAGTAAATCCTTACGTGTGTTGCACGTGATTTCAGTGACTTTCAAATTCGTGATTATATATTATTAAATGTTATATGAAATAAAAATATTTTAATTAATAATTTAATAAAAATTTAATAAATTTTATGAAAAATAAAATTAAGTCAATATAAATGTTAAACTTTAGTTTGATGACAATTAATATTACATTCCATCAATAAAATAAATTACAAATAGAAAAATAATCATCAGAGTAATAATTTAAATTTATATAAAATTTGTTTGCATGTAAATCCAAAATCTAATATTGTTATAAAATATAAATTATAAAATATTTTAATTTCTCATTAATATTGAATAATATATATATATATATATATATATATATATATATCGAAATATGAAGTAATTAATTGCTAACTTATTG
>CATKHJ011139544.1:0-17308 GCA_949750685.1 Vernicia montana
TTGAGATCTTGGGGATATGTATGTATTAGATGCAATGATGTCGTATGTGGAAGTCATGTTTATGGGTTCTACGGGTGATCGGTGGCCTTATGCCTACCCATGCCCTAGGACCGTTGCACCGCCCGAAGCGGGGTGTGACAAGCCCATTCAGAAATTGTGTTTAAATTATGAAACTCCAAGGAAATGTATGGCAATGAACTTTTGTAGCAAGTGATTGTGATTTGTGAACAAATTAAGGACCATAAATGATTAATTTTGATCTAATTTGAAAAAAAAAAAAAATTTAAGTGAATTTAATCCAATTCATCATATTATAGACTATCCAATTATAGTTTTTCATGTTAAATAATAACTAATTCATAAGGTGAATATAGTAATTAACTACTTATGTTATAGAGTGTGTCAGATCATTAGTAATAATTTATAATATCATATGGTAAACTTAATTCATTTAAGAATTTTTCTATATATTTATATTCTCCTTCTTATTTTTTCTCCAATTCTTGTTTAAATTTTATTTTTTGAACCATCGCCGATCAAAATAGAAGATCGGCGCTGATTCCAATATTTTATGTTATATTTGATATGGATAGTCTCATCCTTATTGTTATTGTCACATTCATCACCAGCTCCACTCATTTGTCATCTATTTACGCATCCTTCTTTACAGTAGTCGCTTGACGATCCTTATGCTTGATTTCATTCTCTGTCTCATTACTTACACTGTCGCCTTCCCATCTCCTTTTTTACTATATGATTGTGAGTAGGTATGTGCTTACTACTGCTAGGGTGATACTTTTCATTTTATTATTTTGTATTATATTATATTTTTTATGTTATTTTGTCTTTCATTGTTGAAAGTTTTGTTATATCTTATCTTGTTGGAAGTTATTTTTAAATTATGAGTATGGTGGTATGTCTGTGTATTATTGCATTTCAAATACTTGCAAAAAGTACAGTGATTTGTTATATTGTTCTACTATTACAGTCGCAGTTTTTCAAAATTAACTATATGACAGTTGAATGTTCTGTTAATTTCATGTCAGGTCCTTTTATATTGAAATTTATATTCAGCCACCGATAATTAATGAAATTTTATTTTATTTCAAAAAAAATTCATTTAAGAATTTTTCTCTAATTTGTTGTATATACTCGTTAATTATATTTGTTTGAATAATACATTTTTCACATAAAAAAAATATTAGGTTCTCACATTATTTTTAGGAAAATATATAGTTTTATATGTACTTCTAAAATATATGTAATTAGAAATTATTATATTTTATGGCCTCAAAATGTAAGTTTTTAAAGAGAACCGTAGAAATATGTATAATTTTTTTCCTTCACATCTTCCATTGTCGGTCTCTCTTTTAAGTCGGTAGTCAACCATTTCTTTTTGTTTTTTCTCCCTTCTAGATTTTTCATTTAATAGTATTCAGATTTATTATTATTATTTTCTTTTTAAATACTGATTTTCTTTCATCTTTATTATCCCCTTGTCGATGAACTTAATTTTTTTTACTTTTTCTTTTATCTTTATTGGTTTGTTTATTTTTTTATTTTTTTTATTTAGCAATAATCACGGATTAATTTTCGTGTAAGGTACTAAATTCATCTTCTTAATTTTCGGGTAAAGTGTATGTGTGCGTGAGGGATATAATGGTTAACGTGCCTCTTCAAAATTGTCATAATTTTAAGGTGTGTACGTATCTCTTCTCTGTCCATGTGTGTGTGTATCAATGTTGTTAAAACCGAATCGAAGACTGAATCAATTTCTCTATCGGTTTGCAGTCTGACCGATTCAATTTAATTTCTGTCATTTTCTTTTCTTTTTAATTTTATTAAATTTAAAACGGCATCGTTTTTCAAATTTCGGTTCGACCGGTTCAATGGTTTTTTAATTTTTTATAACTTAAAAATCAGACCAATAATCGATTTTCGATTTAACTGGTCCGACCGGCCAATTCGATCCGATTTTAACAACACTGGTATATATATATATATTTTTAAAAAAAGTCTATCTTCTTAGTCCAAAACTGATTTATCTACACCAAAATTTAAAAAAATTATAAATGAGAAAAAATTCTCATTTCTGATTTGATTTTGGAGATCTAACTCAGATTACTAAGGAGATGAGCACGTATAATTCTTATTTTTGACAATTTATATTTGTTGATCTTCAATCAAACTTATAAAAAGATATATAAGTGTAAATAGTAGCTATAATATTTGTCACCGAATTCAATTTTCTACTAAAATTGTTACTATTATAATTTATAATATTGAATTCATTAATTTAAAATTATTTTTAGAAATTATAACATTGTAAAATTATATATTTCTATATAATTTTTTAAATTTACTAATTAGTGAATATTATTTTTCTCTAAAAAAATATTGATTTTGAGACAATTTAATATTTTTATGATAAAAATATTCAAGAAACATGGTAGGTTTCATAATATCTACAGCAAGAAATACCAAACATAATGATAAAAAAAAATTCAAAATATTAGCCATTCTTTGTCTTTTCTAATTTAATATTCATTTATGTTAATTAATGAGGAGGCCTGATAATCATCCTAATTAACCAAACAAAAAAAGAAAATAATAAAAAAAAACCAATTAATACATCCAATCAAGATACACTTTAAACATGCAAATTGGGCCAACACTTTATATCCTTAGCTCGAGTCCGGCCCAACCCAAACAATCAAGTTTATATTGGAGGAAATTACATCAAATATACTTTTTTTTTTTTTTTAATATCCTTTTTTTAGGTCTTAAAAAATGCTTTATATATATATATATATATATATATACTTGTAATATACCTTTAAAAGTGAAATATTTTTTAAATAAAAAATTTAATAAGTGTATTTAAAAAAAAAGACATATATAAAAATATTTTATCTTTAATTTAAAGTGTTTATATAAAAAACCTCTTATATTTTTGACCCAAGTAGTCTAAAATTGGTACCTCATATAAAATAGATATAGTAAAACATCTATAAATTTATAATCTTAGCACCATATAAATTCTATTAATTTAAAAAAGTATCAATTAAATAATTAATTTATAATTTATAAATTTATCGAGTATATTTACAATTCAAAATAACACTCATTTAATCAATTAAAAATTTATTTTATTTTATAAAAATATAAATTATTTTATTAATAAAAGGAGGCTAAAAATCTAAGAAATATAAACTAATTAATATCTATTTGATTTGTAAGTATAATTTAATTGTATTAATATTTTCAATCTAACTGATATTTAGGAAAATAACATTGTTGTTAAAATCGGATCGGACCGATCGGTCGGACCAGTTAAATCAGGAACCGGCTATTAGTCTGATTTTTAAGTTATAAAAAATCGAAAAACTATTGAATCGAAAAAAACCGGTCCAAACCGAAAAAAAAAACTGAAAAAATTGGTGAACTGGTATAACCGGAATTTGCAAAACGACGCTGTTTTGAACTTAATAAAATTTTTTTAAAAAAATTAAAAAAAGAGAAAATGACAGGAATTAAATCAAATCGGTCGGACCGCGAATCAAAAAAAGAAACCGGTTTAGCATCCGGTTCAATTTTAACAACATTAGAAAATAACAATAGACTCATATTTTAGAAAAATATAATATGTAATTTTAGTAAATTATTAATTTATAATATGAATTGGACCAAGAAATTATGTAAAGTTTTAAAAAAATATATTATTTTATTATTTTATAAAAATTATTAATTTAGTTGTTTGTCTAAGTCAAGACAAAAAAAATATTATTTAATAAAAATTATTAATTTATCGAATATTAATTTATAAAGATTTTATTGTATCATGCATCCAAATCACATTTCTTCAATATAAAAATAGGAACAAGTGAAGAATGTTTAAAGCTACAGAAGTAGCATTTAAAATTATGTACACCATAATTTTTTATTTGTCTAATATGAATATTAATTATATTTCTAAAATTAGAGGTAAATTTTCATAATGTATTTTTAGGCATAATTAGTTTAAAATTAAATAAATAATTAATAATTTTATATGAACTAATTTAATATAACACTAAGGATTATACCTAAAAAAATCCTAAAAATAAAATAAATACAAACATAAAATAAATAATTCAGTAATTCGTTAGTTTATCAGAAAAATAATATTATAATTATCATAGTTATTTTCCATAATACAAACATCATACATACATAGTGATTTTTTTTTTTAAAGTAACATCATAGTGATTTAATATACAATTTCACTTGGAAATATTTCTGTATTAATAAAATTACTTGTATGTATGCTAAATAAAATATAAAAAAAAAAAAAAAAAAAACAAATACATTATATGTCAAATTCACTATCGTAAAAATTTATTATATATATATATATATATATAAACATTAAAAAGAAATTGAATTTTTTATATTATAATATACCAAATAAATTCATTCTAAATTTGTAATTATTTTAATTACGTTCATATATAATATTTGAATGTAGTTGCAACAATTTATCTAAGGAAATTCATTATTACTATTAAATTTAAAGAAACAATGATGTATAAAGGAAAAACCAATTTTAGACTTCACTATTACCATTGAAAATAAACACCAAAATTTCTTAATTTCCAGTTAATTTGGCTACAAATAGGTCCATCTCCTCAAAATTACTCTGCCTCAAAAATTCAGGCGTCTACTCTGTGTTGGGTTTGTAGAATGAAGGGCAGGCTGCTGATAATGGTGGCAGTTATTCAGTTCTACAAGATTCAAATAAATGAGTTGTACAGGTCCTAATGTGTTGATAACCCTAGATGCAACTGCAGCAGTCTTCTTATATTATATAATTTTGCAGGAAAATGTGGAACCAAAATTTTCTTGTTACCAAACAAATTCCTGGTTGATATGGTAAATTTTCAAGGGGAAGCTTGCAACAGATGAGCCTAGCCTCCAAGAAAAGATTGTTGTCACAAACTCGAACTGAAACTTTATGTAATATCATATTTATAATTCTGCCTTGTCTTCTTCCTCTGAGGAGCTGTCAGTTGCAGAGGTCTGCAATTCATTGGGGGAGGCGATAGGCTCTTTTGGATCCACTTCATCACCTAAGATTTTTGCAGTGAATTGTCTTGCCTCAGAGTCGAGATCTATCCATTCAGAAACTATTCTTTTTGCACCCTGGGAGAAGTGAAAATGAAAATAAAGAGAGCATTTTAAGCAAAATAATAACGAAGGAGATGCATGATGATGATCGTATATTGTGGAGCGATAAAGCTAAAAACAAAATTGTGTAGTTACCTGAAGTTTGGGTTCCTTTGTCATAGGATTATTGCAAAGATCAATAGTTTTTGCCTTGGATTTTGTGGCATTACCGCACCATGATTCACACCATAGCCATTCTTGGGGAAGTGAAAATATAGGTACTGTATGCTGAGCATAGTTTGGAAGATCCTGAAAACAAGAACACACTCTTAAATTGAAGGTGATATTAAAAATCGTTAAGCATCAGATCCACAAGCTCATGACAGGTGGAGAGACTCGTAGCACTATATAAGGTTGTACTAGGGTTTTAAATATCGGTTTCGGAATTATAAACCATGTAACGGAATAAGATTGAATTGGACCGTGTTGAACTGAATCGGTTGCCGTTATCGTGAATAATTTTTCCAAATTTTGCAAAATGACTCAAATAAATATTAAGTAAACACTTCAATAAAATATCATTATAATGTTGTGTGTCTAATAATTTAGAGTGACCAATATATATGATAAAAAAAATCATTTATTATAAAATTTGCTTAAAAAATATATGATTTCTAATCACCCGTATCGTAATGGAAAATATCGTATTGGTAGGCTAAAAATCCGATACATAACGCACGATACATAATTTACCGAACGATATTTAAAACCATGGGTTGTACAGTGTCAACATCCTCATGAGGACTAAAAATTTTCTCTGACATTATTATAAAATCAATAAGTCTGGCAAAGAAAGGATTGTGAAATATGAGGATTAAGAAGTAAAGGCACATCAAGCTAACTGAAAAGGAACATCAAGCTAACATCTTACTTGATCCAAATTGGCTAGACTATTAGGATCCTTGCTGAGAGTTTCATAGAAAACTCTTAGATTATCTCCAGCCGCTGTTTCCCGGAATTTGACCAAATCAACAACATATAAAGCACTGCATGAATTGCAGCAGACAAAACCTTTAGCTGACCAGAAATAGTTAAAAAGTAAAGAATAAACTCATTAATTATGAAAAATACATTCATTGGAAATGATTGCAAACCTTATATGGTATGATTTCCCCCTTAAATGCTCTTTCCAGAAACCCTGTTTCCAAATAAACAAGGGGAATAAGTGAGCAAGAAGAGATGCAATGTTGGGCATTAAATAGCATAAGTGACTCCAGTATCAACCTAAGACTAAAATTATACGAACTATAAAAGGAAAAAAGAAAAAGAAAGAGTTTTTACTTGTCTCCAAAATCGGTATCCATCCATATCCTTGTTGTTGTCACAGAAGGGTGTGTATGCAAGAGGTCTTCCTTTTATATCCATGTCATAAAGTTCTCCCATGTCTGCCCGAACAACCTGATCCGCATCAACAAATATAACCTGCAAATGGGCAAATTGATGTGTTTTTCAGAATAAATGTGAAGTCAGAAGAAATGAAAGAATAATAAAAGTATAAAAGACATTAATACCTTCTCCAAAGAAAGAGGAAAGATAACATCAAGGAATAAAATTTTATAGGCCCAAATAATTCGCTGCTTTTCTTTCTGCTTATGCAACCAGGAAGGCCATTTATAGGTGATGAGTTCATATTCAAAACCATATTCTTGTGCCATATGCGGAATTACATCCTGGACGTTTTATCAACAATCAAAGATTGCTTGCAAGTTAGACAATCTAATAAAAGGGAAAGGATACAAATGATGAGGGCAAATTAAATAAATTTGACCTTAAATTGGGGAGAAAGATAGTTCTTTATAAACCAAAATTTCACCGGACGATCAGTGTTCTTCAAGACACTTAGAATCATGATTTTAAGGAATCGTTCATATCTGCCAAAGCCCAAAAGACATCATAAAATCATTAAGATAAATATTAATGCTTCACTTTGGGATGAGCACACAGGCAGGCACGTGATTGTTTATATCTACAAGGGTCCATGAGAGAGTGGGTGAAGGAATGAGATAGGGAAGTGATGGAAAAAATAATTCCTGCGCAAAAACTCTGATGCAGGAATGGCTCAGGAGACCTGATGATTCAAACAAAATTATGCTACCATGCAAGTTTACCAAACCATATAAGAATTAGCACACTTTCCATAAATTACAATCATTGGTTACCCAATGACAAATTTGCTGTTACAGACTATTATCACATGCGTAGGAGTTCACACAATTGCTCCACATGCACAATGGCACAGCAAGCAACCCCGTCTATGCATCTAAAAACAAGCAACTTTTAATTGCAAGTAGTCAACCAGATGCATAATGATAAATGTGAAAGAACCTTGTTTGTTGATAGCATAGAGTTCAGCCCTACAACCAAGAGCTACAGATACTGTTGAACTCTATCTAAAATTAATTGAAATTGAAGAGGAAAACAGGCAAGAGTTTTTTTTTTTTTTTTTTTTGTCATTTTCTGATGATCTAGTTTTAGTTCCATTAATTCAGTTATATTGCTCTCCTCTCTTTGTATTTTACTTTGTCTATCCTACAGTATGAAAATCTTGGAAAACTAACTTCATCTCTTTTTTTGTACATCTCTCAGTTTCTGTTCCTTGTTTCTTTTCACCATCATTAAAAGTGGGGGATTGAAATGGAGAAAAAAAATTCAGAACTTCCAAGTTTTGTGTGTTACATTTTGGATGAAAACACATAGCAAATGGTTAATATCTTTTGCTGCAGAGCATGCAAATACCAAATATTCTGCATAATACCATGGTCTTCCTCTTAAACATTCTACATGATATTTTAAACCAAGATCAACAACCTAATAACTGTCAAATGTTGTGAACTTAAGCACCTTCAATCAAGTTCACAAACGATTATTTTTGTGCTACTTAAGACATGAGATTATTGGAGTGACTTAACAAGAACTTTTCATCATTGTAAGATTTTTGCATCAAGTCATAGGTATGGTTGATTTCTTGTTTATGGCATAGACACGTTTTTCTAAAAGAAAAATTGTGCAAGTTAAATACTTCAAATATCATAGACTACATACTAAATAATACCAGTAACACACCAAAGCTCAGAAATAAGAATGAGAGTTCTTTTCAGTTCAGAATAGAAGTTTAGAAGTTTGAGCTATGATTTTTTGTCCAAAAGGTGTAAGAACAAAAGTTCAGAAGTTTAAGCAACAATTTCTTATTTCAAAAAGTTCTTAAAGGACACTACTAGTTCTTCACCTAGATTAGCTCATTTCGAACTTCAGTTATACAGTGAATAAAAAATTAAAAAAATAAAGGCACGCTTACAGATGTCCAGAAGCAATGGAAAAAATATTAATTGGCTTTCCTCGCCGGCCACCCTTCCCATGCTCCTGATGAGAAAATGTCAAAATAAGCAATACTCTCAAAGCATAGCAGATAAAGCAAATGCACATGAATTTGTTCCCTAGTTCCAGCAAAAGTTGTGATCATAAATTTTCCATGACCAAAATGAAAATTTAAGAGTGAGTCTCATAACCAAAGCCTCAGAGATGCAAGGGGAAATTTGTTCTTCCCATGCCCCTGAGGGAAAATGTCAAACTCATTGTCAGACAAAAAATGCATAAGAATTTATTCTCCAGTTACAGCAAAAGATGTGATCACAAACACTTCATGGCTTGAATTTTGAAGCTAGTTCACATAACCAAAGACAAACGTCTGTAGCATAAACAAAGCAGCAGAGCCAAGCATGAGAATATGCAGCCAAAGAAGACCACTTGAATTTCCTAAAAGATATTAGCTTAAAGGACATTGTCCTCAATGGCAATAACATTTTCAAGACGACTATATTGTCATGTTATTCTCCAAGTCTTATGTTCTAGCTTTCAATAAGCATGAATTCTAGCAAGAAACATCCAAAAATTAAAGCATAAAATTCAAGAAAAAAAGATAAGGAAATACATAAACACCACTGCTTGATAAAGAGATTATGGAATTGCATAGTGAGGAAAGTTTCAAAAAGAATAACAGCACATTCTTACATTTCTCAAGCAGCAAAGATTAATAAAATAGTGATTGTGAAATATTTTATTACAAAAATGTGAGCCTCTGTAATCCACCAAATTGTTCTGAAGCATTCCAAACAAGACATGGATTCACATGCTGATGAAAAAAATACATGAATGAATAAACGATAACTCACTGCCAAAGTGTTCTCATCCTTCTTGCCTTGCCCACCAATAAAACCAGAAGCCCATTTCAAAAGGTTAGCATTCCAATTATTATTTGTTCCCTGTAAAATTTTGACAGGCAATTTGTTAGGCTACACATCTTAGCCTAATTTTGTCTGGCTAAGCTTGTTATTTTGGACCAGATATATCAGCTAATAGTTGTAAGAACTCACTTTTCTTTTCCCGTGTGAATGGTTATCATCATCACTAGAAACAAGCAATTTCTCATGCTCCATTCCCTTTTTCTTTGCAACTTCCAAATGAACTACTTTGCCCCGTAAATCATTTATGGTGATGCGTTTTGACAAAAGCTTATCAAAACTTCCAGCACCGTCTTCCTTTAGAACATAAAGCTCAGAGCTTCGACCTGGAGCAAGTTGAAGGTACCATACTCCAGGAGAGACTTTCATTTGCCAATAACCCAAATTGGCCATCACAATAGTATCAACTAGGTGGGGAGTACTCTTAGTTCCAAGAATTAGCTGAAGACCTCGGGGGGGATCTTGATCTTTCTCAGAACAATGACCTATATTAAATGGGATGGTAATAAGAAAAGTGAACCTGGTGACTTCTTTGATTTGGCGAATTCACTTCCCATTAGTTAAATAAAATTACACAAAAACCAGAATCATAAATAGTCTCACAGGAACACAATCTCACCTGTAAGGACAAGAGCTTCAAGTTCAAAAACTGCTTGCAACGTCCTTGTGTCCCCCAAGTTTTCAAGCAAAATGTTATCCAAGTCATGGCTGAAACATTTGACATGAGCAAAAAGAACAACAATAAGCCACAGAGATTAATGTCAACAATAATAATTAACCTCCAAACCTTTAGCACAATATGTTGAAAAGGAGACCATATAACAAGTATTCAGAATGCATCTGATGAGGGAAGGAACATACACAGCAATAACAGGCTCAACAAGCCATGGCTCAGGAACATCAAGATTCATGGTAAGGGTTTTTGACAATGGCATATTAGCGAAAAAAGCTTTAGGGCCATTAACTGTGTAATCAGTACTGCTGAAGTCATCCTGAAAAGTCATAGCACAAATAAGACACCAGAAGTGGAAACCCAAAACAAGTGTTTTTTTTTTTTTTTTTTTAAATCAGATGCATACCATGGATGGTACTACATATCTGTAGAAATTCTTTAGTGGAAGATCGACAAGAGAACTCTGCCAAAAACATAAACTTATTATTAGTTCCTCAACACAAATAAAGAATCTATCCAACTAATGAAAGGTTCTGGAAGAAGTATGCAAGGCTTAAGTGAATATGCAAGAGATAAGAACTACAAGGGAAAAGAAACATTAAGAATTGCAAGTGATTCCCACAACAAGTGAAAAATCAAATGATGAGGATTTCATGGTGCCAGTTCCACCAAAATCTAATACAAAATATAATTTTTGTTTCAGAAAAAAAAAAAAAAAAAAAAAAAAAAAAAACATAAATAGAGTCCTATCTTCAGCATTTCTGCCTGAATCAGCTGCTTCTAAGCCCATGGTTAATCAAGAAAAAAGCTTTCCACATCAGAGTTAGTAAAAATGGCAACATCTTTCTCTAACAAAGAAACATAAAAGCCAAAGAGTAACCATCTTGTTGGGCCTCTTATTGACTTTGCTTTAGATCAGTCATGGGCATCTTATTGCTCTTGATCATTTTCATACCCTGAAGCAGATACTCATGAAAAAGATAGAAAATGATTCTAAACTAGTAGCACATCTTGAATCTGCAATTACCCAAAGTAATCTTTCATTTGTCTTTAGAAATTAACACTTCTTCAGCCTTCACAACATCCCTAACACCTTTTCTTCACATAATACTTCTTTTAATACCAATATCAATGGGATACCAATTGCTCTTTTTGCTTTTTCTTTTTTCATTTTGGGGGGTGGGGATAGAGAAGAAAATTTATTGAGAAAGAATGGAGGAAGGACAAGGGATCCTCTTAAACAACTACAAACAAGAACATAAAAACCCTCCAATCAAGATGGATAACAATTGAAGAAACACACCTAAAAGCTCTAGAAGCATATGCCCCCTATATAGAAGCCAAAAACACAACTTTGTCCCACAACAAATTAATGAATAAACTCTGAAGCAAACCAACCTATCTCTTTGGTTCAAATAAATAGATGAAATATTGCCATTTGAGATATAATATGAAGGAATGATCATGTTATGCTATTGTGCGCTTAAAGAAGCAAACAGTTTTGTGGATTGGTTGACCTGTAGTTTAGATCAACCCTGTTCTGCCTTAACAAATTCCGAATACCACCAGCTGGGCTATGAAGCATTATTCACAATGATTGTACAGAGGTCCCATGTCCTACTGGAGTAAAGCGGCCATAGCCTCCCATAACAGTTTTTTAAAAAGAAAAAACAGGAAGAAATGACCGACAGAGAGTAGGATACAGGGAATTTTGACTCACCATAGGGTTTAGTACAATCCTCATGCTTGGTTGAATATATTGCCTTAGAACTCTAAGCAGTGCAGCCACCTTCTGACCGATTGGACTTAAGGGATCAACTACAGCGTCAATGTGAACACTAGCATTCTCATTTTCTATTATAACAGCACTGCACCAAAACAGGAAAAGGATTGGATTTAAGACCAATAAATTGTTGAAAGTCAGAATTGAGAAATGCCAGTATCAATGAAGCTATAGACAAATAAGTAAAGCACATTATGTGATACCAACAGAAAACTGCGCCCTAAGAGAAGCGAGAAAGAAAAATTAAATAATTGCTTAATAATGTAATATGACAACTTAGAAACACATCATCATGGAGTCACTATATCATTATACATACTAAACTAACCTCTGCTATTGAAATGTAGTATGCTAATAATTTACCAATTTCCTTCACAACAGTAGTAGTAAATGTGACAAATGACAAATGAGATGCATGTGACAAACAGGTTTCCAGTGATAAATATGGAAGCGTTGATAGAATTCTCTTCTTACTCCAGAGTAGAGACTACAATTACAAAATTGGAGAAATGGATATTAACTGAATTCTTCATAAGAAACCCAAGAAAAATTCAAACTAGAAAACTAATAGACAGAATCACAATTTGTACATTTAGTATCTGATATCATTATAACATGAGAAAGCTTATGAACACATTGGCACCACTACTGTCATTACACTCATCACATAGCTCAGAAAAGTAAAAATAACACTAATCTTGTACCCATCAAAAAAGAAACAGAAAACAAAATCATCAATACGATAGGAAAATATAATTGTTACCTATATTCTGCACTCAACATCTCAAAACGAGCACTTTCAGAACTTCGATCCCGCAAAGCCATTGCAGATGACACAGACATAACAACATCACTAACAAATTTGCTGCATGTGACATTAGTAAAATCAATATAAACTTCCATTCTAATTTCTAACTCAAAAAGTAAGATGTTGAAAAAATACAAAATCTTATATGAAGGAATTATAACAGCTAACAACTTCTCAAACGAACTGAAAAACTAATATTTGTCAAGATTAAAAAGACTTCAGATGGAATAATATGGATACAGCCAAAAATGAGTGGGAAAAGGGAAAGATTCAAAATATTAGCAGCAACATTTAATGGTCACAAGGGGCATTAATCAAAAACCTTGTTGGCTTGTCCAGTCAGCCAAGTTCCCATCAACTTCTTCATTTTGTGTATGCCAATACAACAAACTAACTGAAGAAACTAGAAAGAATTTATCTTGGTATTGGTTCGACTGAGAACACTAGATTTACGGGAGGGGGGAAAATATAAAAGGGGACCATACCAGAAAAATTTGAATTCAAAGAGGTGAATTTGACTAGAAGAAACATTACGGTCAATGTGGAAGCAACTGAGGATAATAGGAGGGGTACAGGAAGAAATTGAGAAACCTATACGTGGCTGTAGAAAATGGGTGAGGAAGAATTATTATTAAAAAAATTGTGCGACGAGATTATCTAAGCCATGTTTCCAGCATATTTCCTTGAACAGACAAGGAAGATGGAATGGATGCTTTATACAAGTATTCTTGATCCCACTAACTTGGGTGATTACACGGAGAAACCAATATTACTTTAAGTATTGATTGAGAAACAATAACTTCATTAATCAAATTAACTTTTCCAACCTGAATACTATTATCCTTCATGAGAGAAAGGATAGATAACATGCACCTGCAACCCCCCACCCCAAACACCCCTTCCTCCCCCAACTGGGATTTCTCATCCTAGCCCACATCCCTCATCAGTGTATAGCAGAGATCAGTGGCATATTTGTTAAGCCAATGAACCACAGAGCATCTCCAGCCAGCACCTTTCAGTGTTGGATCTGTGATATATACTTCCCTACCCATCAAATAAACAAAAAATATATTTCCTGATCTAGCTGCTTGTTAAATACAGTTACCTAAATAACCCAAACAAGGAAATGGGATCCAGGGCCTTGTTATTAGGGAGAGACAAGGCAAGGACCAAAAAACAAACCTTGTTAGCATGTCAGGGTCTATATCTTGCCAATGCACTTCTTCAATAATTTCTGCAATATGCTTTATTCTTTGCTTAAATTCCACAGACTCCAGCAGATTTAGATCATGGCTCAAAAAGGTCTTTTCATTATTCAGAACTGTCACCTATCCAATGTCAAATTATGATGTGAAAACCTAAGTAAACATTGAACATTGGAGTTGAATCAAATTTATAAATAATGCAGTGCTTAAGAAATATCATGTACATCAACAAATATTTAGAAATTAATCCCATTAAACTAGTACACATGGGTTTGGTATATTGACTAACTGTGCACAGTGAGAGGAAAAGACAATTTTTATAATTAAAGACTAAATTGCCCTCCGCTTAAATATTTTCTTCATTCATATAAGGATAAGGATGTAAAATAACCCACTAACTATGCACAGTTAGTCACCATGTGTAGCATTACCCTTAAGGTTTTACAGAGCCAAATTAAGACTAACCCTTCCATTGGTAATGACTGCATTAACACCAGCTTCAAGTCCTAGTTGCCTGTACAAAGATTGTGCAACCTGTATATGCATAGTAAACAGTTGGTTATAACTTTTCTTGTTGATGATCACAAGTGCAAATTGCTAACACAGAACCAGTCAATCTGTACACCATAAACGTGCTGAACCAACTTCAAACAACTCAAACCAAAAATTAAGAAATGAAAAGAAAAGACAGTTAATTTATAGGAAGCTAGGACTAAATTTGTTGCTAAAACATGAATAAGATAATATATAGCAGACAGAATAGGAAACAAGAAAAGGGTCACTCATCAGCACAAAGGCAACTTATAGCCATATACCTTATTCAAATGTTTTCTCATTATGTCAATAGAAAAATCAGGAAGAGCAGATTCATAGGCCTTCAGTGATAACTCATTTGCATTAGCAAGCTCATAGACCTTGTTTTTAAATGCAGCGCTTTCAGTTGCTACAGAAGATGCAAGGATGTAATTTTGCTCATAGAATGTGCATAGATGTTCCAAAAAGTTCAGCACATTCTTTTTATGACTGCAAGACACGAAATAGCAAGCAAGAAAATGGTTAACATCAAGCATATACTTGATTGATACAGCCAAAGAAGTTTCTAGAGAAACAAGATCAACTTCACAGAACTTAACAAACCTATAAGATGACACAGTAATTTCAAAAACCTTCACAAAAAGAAGAGCAGGTAAATCAGCATCTGGATTGGCACTGAATATAACACCCAAGCGAGCAACTTTAGACCCTCGTATCTGCATCATGATGCAAACATCAAAAGAACATCAATGGCAGTGTAGATGCCATAAAAGATGTAACAATGACAAATTGTTCTGATGTAAAAAAGGTTAATAAGCAGAGAATTAGAATCTTAATCATGAAGAATAACCAGATAAAGAAGTCCTTCATGAAGCAACTTTATCCCTCTCATTGATGTGACGTCAACAACAAGAAGTTGAGTTACAGGCTTCATATCATCTACAGCTGTAACAGTTGGTCATAAAAAAAGGTAATAATAAGCCATGTTGCAATAACTAGGAAAGATTGTCGGCAGAATGCCACTGTTCTCAGAATAATTCTGCTTACTGTCGGGAGAATGCAAGTAGCTAACATCATTAATCACATATTCCCCTTCAAAAACTGATGAACTCAAGGAAATAAACCTGGGTTTGGCCTTGCCCTCAGCAATGATCTGCATGTAAACATCAAGAATGAAATATTGATAAATACGGAGTGTATAACAATATTGACAATCATGGGAAAAAGAAAACCAAGCAACAAAAATCCTGGAATGATTTACCTGAGGATTATAGCGGCTAATACTACTTTCTGACAGAAATTTATCCAAGACATCAGTACGAGAATTTATGTGACCATAGTAAACTTGCTCTTGTATTCTAGGAAGCTCGTCATTCATGGCATTCATAAGAGCCTCCTGTACATAGTAAAACAAAATTTCATATTGAGAGGGTTTTACAACAGAGGTCAAAAAGAATAGTGCCACAACAGCATTCAATTAAAAGATAAAGAACACAAACAAGCACAAGTCATAATTGCCCAACTCACGAAAGAGAAATATTAACCACAAATCTAATGTACACTAACAACATTAAAAGAAGAAAATTTGGTTTCATCAACCGGCACAACTGTATCTCAGAAATTATTATTCTTCTTTAAATGTAAGTTATCCAACTGAAAATTTCAAGCCTATTGTAAAAGTATCTAACCAGAATTTCACTTAATATGAAAACCATAATTTATGAGCTCAGAAATAAAGGGACAGCCGACAGCTGTAATTTAATATCACAAACATTACCTCACCAGAATCAACAACAAGCCCATTCATCAATAGGCAACACTGCAGTTTGTACAAACCCAGCTTAAAAACAAACATGGAGCTTTCTTGTGACAACTCATTAAAATTTTTCTCCTTTTCCAGTTTTAGCAATATATCTTGAGGTGGAGTTGTTGCCTTCGGTCTACAGAAAGAAAATGGGAACACTTATTGAAAAGGTCATACAGATTAAAGGCAAGAGAAACACATCTTTCTATAAAGAATTCCATAACAGAAGGCCAGCAAGACTGCAATATTGTAGAAGTTACCATAAAAACCCCTTAAAAACTTACAGAACTGTTTCTACAAATGCACCTTCCACATGGTGCATCTCAGGAGAATCTTCTACAGACTCTGCTGACTCCATGCGTAATCGATTTACCTGCCACATATATACATGGAATAGCTTCTTTAGAGAAAAATTGAAATTTTTTCAATAGCTAGCTGTCAATGAATAATAAGAAGATAGGGAAATTTTCAATTAAAAGAGCTCCTTGCAGCCATTTCAAATTATCAGAAATTTGAAGGTTGAAATTGAAAATTTGAATTTCTAATATATTTTTTTTTATTTTGGGACATGATTTGGACACGGCAAGGACACTCCAGGAACACAGCTAAGATCATTTTTTAGCACAATACATGGCTTATTTGAAATTTTTTAAATTTATAAGACTAATATGAGTAAAATATGAATAAACTGACTTTCAACAACAATTTTTTATGAATAATATTTATGATAGGGTAGATTTTCAACTTAAAATATGTGGCAGATATTATTGGAAATAATTTAAACTATATTTGAGTGAAATAAATTCGTCTTTTATTTCATCTTATAATTTAAATTGGAATTATTATATATTTCATATTTGAACTATATATTATTAAATTATTAATGCATCCCTCCTGTGGCATGTACTAATTTCTTAAGTGTTACAGACTGTGTATATATAGAATAGGAAAGTTATATATAGACTGATTTATAGTAATTAATATAGGAGATTTTCCTTCCTAAATTAGGACTCCTAGACTTGTATATATACCTATACAATTGATGAATAATATATCAA
>CATKHJ011140029.1:0-10582 GCA_949750685.1 Vernicia montana
ATATATATATGAGAAAATAAAATTTTAAAAAAAATGAAAATAAAAAAAATATAAATAGGTATATCTGCTCCGCTCTGCCCCGTCTCACGACTCGTCCCGCCCTAAAGCAGGGCGGATAACGAGACGAATATTTTATTTTTAAAGCTGATCGGATTCGAGTTTTATAAAACCCGCTTCATATCCGACCCACTGTCATCCCAAGCACTGAAGGTCTCAACTTAAATTGAAATTAAAAGCCATTGATTTATGAATAGAACTTTATGAAAGGTGGTGTAAGTTTTTGAACACTTTGCAAGCATAGAAATATATGGACTGTTCCATATGGTAAATAAATCAATATTTAGAATCTTGAGTGCTTTTAAATTAAATAAAGTAGGACAGAGACGGTATTAAAATATAAAATTTAAAAGGATTAAATAAATTAAAGTAAATATGAAATAGAGAGAATACATTTATAATATAAAGAATTTTAAGGGACTATTGCTATATTTTTAAAAAATTAAATAAAATTTTAGAGATAATTTTTTAAATCCCATAGAGCTCTATATGATTCTGCCCTGAATAGGACTATAATTTAATAAAATTCAATGTAATAAACTATATATGTTCATAATAAAACAATGAATAAATTAGAATAATTTAATTTCCTTCCTATATTTAAATGTAGATATTTAATTAAAGGTCATAATAATATTTTACATATACATGAAAATTACATGAGTATCACATAAAAAAAATACTATTTATCTCAATAATATATCATTAATTAATTAATTAATTAACATATAATTGAAGAATATTTTATTTGTAATGTAGACTTACAAAAACAGCAATCAATTATTTGGATATTGAATAATGATGAAAAAGTCTTATCATATTTTTGTTGCAAATGTAGTGCTTACATAAGCATTGAATCAAGAAAACCAATATTTAAAGAGAGGAAAATCTTGCTCAACCAACACACTAAACCAATTGAGTTAACACCTGATTGGCACCACTTTGAGTTAATTTTCTCTGTCTTATCTTGGATGTTTTAATGTCTTATTATTTAATTGTGTGATTATTAAGGAAAATAAATTATTATGCAAGAAGAATATCCAATGGGAGACATCTAAAATGCAGTGTTGTTAAAATCGGTTGGTCGGACTGGTTAAACTGAAAATCGGCCACTGGTTTAGTTTTCAAATTATAAAAAACTGAAAAATCATTAAATCGAAAAAAATTAGTCTGAATCGAAAAAAATCAGGAAAATCAGTGAATTGATCGAAACGAAATTTGCAAAACGACGTCATTTTGAACTTAATAAAATTTAAAAAAAAAAGAAAAAAAATAATAGAAATTAAATCGAACCGATCGAATCGTAAACCAATAAAAAAATCAGTTCAGCTTTTGATTCGAATTTAACAACATTGCTAAAATGTGAAATGGAAAGAGATATTCCAATCTAGGTCTGTTACTTACATGGCATGTGTAATTATCATTAGATTATATATATATATATATTAAATGGTGATTTATTTTTTATTTTATTTTATTTCAAATGGGGATCAAGTCTACAATTTTTGTAGAAGTAGAAAATACAAACAATTAGGTTCAAACGTTGGGGGCCCATATTTTCCATATCTGGGCCATCCCTCATACAACATGATCTTCTTGGACGTAATTGGTCAATTTTTGGCTATGATGAGAGGAATATCCAAATTGGGAAAAACCTAAAAAGATAAATGTTAGTTCTAACAATACATATATTATATAAATGTTTTATACTTTATTTTCATAGTCATGTATATGTTGTTCTATGTTACTATGACATTTGATAAGAGTGTACAGTGTATTAAAGACTTGAAAAAAAAAAACTGAGCTTAGAGCCTGCCACAATAGTGCTAAAAAGAACATTCCAAAATGTGACCTTATATGCCTAAATACCTCTCAAATTTTGGCATGGCAATTATTTGAAATGTGGGTTTGTATTACCTTATTTGTCTTTACAAAATCACTAAGAACAAGACCCACTTCATCCAAGTCCAAAATCTTTCTTTAGCCCTTAGTAAATAGTAATAGTAGGGCTTATAATAAGGACACAGAATCTTCAAGAAATTGTGAGAATATGATTTCTCCAATGACATGAGCTTGCTTGGAATGGTCGGTTGCATCGACTGTCAACAAATTAAATTTTTTGTTTATAAATTTTAAGAATTCACAGCCTTTGTACTAAGACGAGTTACAAAGAAATATACAATTGTAGTAATAGAAATGTTAAAAATAGGACAAAAAATGAATAAAAAAACTGCACCTTAATCTTACAAAACTTTCTTTGGAAACACCATTTTTAATTTTTACATATGCACTTTGTCGAATGTATAGTTGCATAAGTGCTGGAGGCGGAGTTGCATAAGCCTTGTTTCTGTCTACTACCTAATGGCATTTGCTATTGCTTCTTGTTTCTTAAATTATTCCTTTTCTCTCTTCTCTGTCACTGAATCAATTTAAGTGCCTTGTTTTTTAACCTGTTCTGCTCTATAGTACAGTACTTCATTGCAGGCTTAGGCTATGTATATATACACATGTTCTTTTCATTTATCTAAACTCTTTCTCTCTCTCTCCCACATAGCATTGCAAAATTCTTTTCCTCTGTTGCTGCATGAAAAAGAAGTGCATTAATTCCCTGAATTTCTTAAGGTACATATATAAGTTTTTTTCAAAAAAATTTTGGAAGGAGGTGAGGAACTTGAATTTGGAACTTACCTTATATAAATATGAGTCTTTTGTTTTCTTTGGTACATTTGGGTCCGACAAAAACTTGAACTCAAAATCTCGAAGACAACTTTAGTGCCACTAAACCAAAGGCTCATTGATTATATTTATGGTTTTGCCTATATATGATCTAACTTATTCTTGAACTTTTATTTACAAGTTTGAGTTTTCTTATTGAATTTACAAGAGCAAATGTTATAAATATAAAATAGATTAATTCTTATACTTTTTATATTAACTTGAACATTTAGGTTAAATAGTTTATTAATTGCATGTATGTACCCATGCATCAACAATGGTGCACTAGTTTTCTTGTTGCAAACAACAAACAAGAAGAGTATGCAATTTGGTGGAAATGCTAATGCCATTGCCTTTTATTTTGAACTTTAGCAGTTTGTATATACTAATAGTCTAATAGCCCACTTGGTTCATGTGAAAATTCTTGAAAGAATCTGTTTTTATGATCTTTTGCCATTTAGAATTCAAAATGAAGTCATCTGTCCCTTTACTTATCCTACTGGTTTGTGTTTATAAAGGCCATTTTTTTTTTATAAACAATAACAATCATGACATTTGGACAAGGTGTGGTTAAATTCGTTTTTATTAAACTCTTTTTAAGAGATTTATATATATATACATTTTTTTGCATTTTTAAGTAAGTTGATTGATAAGTTTCCAAACATGCAGATTTCCTGCCTTGAATTGAGGGTGGGAGCTGAAGCAGAAACATTGAAATGGATAAGACTACAATTGCCCTTGAAGCTATTAGCAAGGAAACTGTTGATCTGGTACATATTTAACTTGAGTGTCATCTACTTTTTGTTTTGTTTAATCCTTAATAATTGATATGATACTGCAAATATATGACTAATTTGATGTTTTCCTCTGTCTATATAAATAGCTTTGCATCATAAATCTTACATCAATTCCATTATATCAAAATTCAAAACCATGATTTTGTTTTTGACAAATAAGTAAACAAGTCCCACATCTTGCTCAATGCTAATGTCAAGTGTGAATAAATAATCATTCTTCAAGATCAGCATATTTGCTGATATGTTATTGGAATGTTGCAGGAGAGAATTCCAGTTGAAGAAGTTTTTGAGAAGTTGAAATGTACAACAAAGGGTCTTAGTACTGATGAGGTTCAACAGCGGTTAGCAGTATTTGGGCACAACAAGCTTGAAGAGAAAAAGGTCTATTAGAACTTTTTTCAGCCAGCTTTTGTTCTCCTACTTCCATAGTAGTAATGTGATGAATTTTTTATGTGAAACTCAATTCTTTCATATGCTTTATAGGAAAGTAAAATACTCAAGTTTTTGGGTTTTATGTGGAATCCACTATCATGGGTTATGGAAGCTGCAGCTATTATGGCCATCTCTCTTGCACATGGAGGAGTGAGTTTATGGGGATCCATCTTTTCTTTGACTTCAAAAATCTTCATTTAAGAGATTGATTGAGTTGAATGCAATTACTATGCAGGGAGAAGGTGTAGATTACCATGATTTTGTTGGGATTTTGACATTGCTTATCATCAATTCAACCATAAGCTTTATAGAGGAAAACAATGCTGGAAATGCAGCTGCAGCTCTTATGGCACGGCTGGCACCAAAGGCGAAGGTTAATCTCATCTATTTCTTTACTTTACTGATCCTTTTATTTGAATGATAAGCTTTTTTTTCATCTGTTTGGACTAATTATCTACAACAGGTTTTACGAAATGGAAACTGGGGAGAGGAAGATGCTGCTGTATTGGTCCCTGGAGACATCATTAGTATCAAATTAGGTGACATTATTCCTGCTGATGCTCGATTACTTGAAGGAGATCCTTTGAAAATTGATCAGGTGCCTTGCCTAGTCATACAGAACTATCAAATTATTAATAAACATCTTTAATTATTAAATGGTGAACATTATTGCTTGTAAATAAGTGTTGAAATGTGCAGCAGCATATGAATGATAGATATGCCACTGTTGGAAACTGAGAACATGTTTAACTGTTAGATTTAGGAATGAATCAGAATTTTCTTTTTTCTTTTTCTGTAGAAAGCTTTAAAGTTTTGTTATCTGTCTTTCTTTTCTAGTCTGCTCTTACAGGAGAGTCACTTCCAGTTACTAAAAATCCTGGTGATGGAGTTTATTCTGGTTCAACATGTAAGCAAGGTGAAATTGAAGCAGTTGTTATTGCTACTGGAGTACACACCTTCTTTGGAAAGGCTGCTCATCTTGTAGAAAATACTACACATATTGGACATTTTCAGAAGGTTCATTTCAGAACTCCTTTACAGTTTACATCTTGATAAATTACTTAACTAGATGCTAAGCGCTCTGATCAAACATTTGAATATATCAACATATATAATTCATAATGATGCCTGTGTAACAAGGAAATTGAAGTCTTGCCAATTGGAGTTGAGTAACCTATGAGCATCTGCAACTAATGGTGAATTTTGTGATAGAGAATTTTGTTCCATTGTTTCAGGTCTTAACTGCTATTGGAAACTTCTGCATTTGCTCTATTGCCATTGGCATGTTGATTGAAATTGTTGTAATTTACGGGATTCAAGAAAGGCATTATCGTGTTGGGATAGACAACCTTCTAGTGTTACTCATTGGTGGTATCCCTATTGCTATGCCAACAGTACTTTCTGTTACCATGGCCATAGGTTCTCATCGCTTGTCTCAGCAGGTACATGAAGCTATACTTTGTTAAAAGTGTTTGAGAAAAAATTATTTGTCTAACTTTAGTGAAAAATAAATTAATATCTTGAAGAAATTGTTAATAATTACTCAAATTTCTGTGCAGGGTGCCATAACAAAGAGAATGACAGCTATTGAGGAAATGGCTGGGATGGATGTGCTCTGCAGTGATAAAACAGGCACTTTAACTCTCAACAAACTTACAGTTGACAATACTATGATAGAGGTGCTACTTCTGCTCCATTAGTTTCAGTTTTCAAGTAATTTGACAGTAAATTGTGTAAAAGGTCTTGATTATTGGTAACTTACAGCTTAAATAGTTAAATACATGGCTTCCTCTCCCTAGAAAGTCTCTTTCTCCTTGCTATGCTAAATAGTTTATTAAAAGAACTTGTAAGATACAAAAAAAAATGTCATAAAATTTTCTTGTAATTTTCACAGTGTATTCAGAGGCTAATATGCAATATTATGATCTAAAAGAAGTAAATTTCCTTTATGTTAATTAGAACCTATCATCCAAGATATGTGACTTCATCCATTTAATGATAGGTTTTTGCAAAGGGTGTTGACAAGGACATGGTTGTATTGATGGCTGCACAAGCTTCAAGGCTGGAAAATCAAGATGCTATTGATGGAGCTATTGTCTCAATGTTGGCTGATCCTAAAGAGGTATTCATCTTCGTAATTACATATTCATTCAATTTGTACCCATCTTCATATATTTTGAAGGATGAGAAATATGCTTCAAATCAGTACTCCAAGTCTCCAACTGATATGAGGCATTTCTGGATATTTTAGTGTTAGATGATTGGGATACTTAAATTTTTTTGTTCTGTCTTCTGTTAATTAAGTTCATTATATTGTACTATCGTTAGGCTCGAGCTGGAATTACTGAAGTTCACTTTCTTCCCTTCAATCCAACTGATAAGAGGACAGCACTTACTTACCTAGACAGTGAAGGCAAGATGCATAGAGTGAGCAAAGGAGCTCCAGAACAGGTACTTAGTTACAATCTTAGTTTATAGTCATTTTACTATATGCCATAGCCTAAAATTTATTGCATCTTTTATGTGGAATCTTCAGATTCTCAATTTGGCATGGAATAAGTCGGACATTGAAAAAAAGGTACATGCAATAATTGATAAATTTGCTGAGCGTGGACTTCGATCCCTTGGAGTTGCTCGACAGGTATAAGTTTTACTCCATTTATATAGTAGTTTCAGAAGTTTTTTTGCTTAATGCTTATAAATAGAGTGATACTTTTTACAGAAGGTACCTGCTGGAACCAAAGATAGTGCTGGTGGACCTTGGGAATTTGTTGGTCTTCTCCCTCTTTTTGATCCACCTCGACATGACAGTGCTGAAACTATCAGAAGAGCTCTAGATCTTGGTGTTAGTGTCAAAATGATAACAGGAGATCAACTGGCAATTGGAAAAGAGACAGGAAGAAGACTTGGAATGGGCACAAATATGTATCCATCATCCTCTTTGCTTGGGGAAAACAAAGATGGGGCAATGGGAGTTCTACCAGTTGATGAGCTCATAGAAAATGCAGATGGTTTTGCTGGTGTTTTCCCTGGTAATTATGTTATTTTTTTCTTGTAACTTGATGAATTTTCTTTGTATTAGTCCTATTTAACTTGTTATTTTCTTTGTAGAGCATAAGTATGAGATTGTGAAGCGGCTGCAAGCTAAAAAACACATTGTCGGAATGACTGGTGATGGAGTTAATGATGCACCTGCTTTAAAGATAGCAGACATAGGAATTGCTGTGGCAGATTCGACAGATGCTGCTCGTAGCGCTTCTGATATAGTCTTGACAGAACCTGGGCTCAGTGTAATCATCAGTGCTGTTTTAACCAGCCGTGCGATCTTTCAAAGAATGAAGAACTACACTGTAAGATTATGATGATAAAACTTGAATTTTGTGACTATAAATATAAGTTAATGTTCCTTTACACTCATCATCTTTTTTCCTTTTTCCTCAGATATATGCAGTGTCCATTACCATACGTATTGTGGTAAGTTTATCTTCTTGCTTTCATTCTCTAAAATTTTATGGACTTAGAAGTTTAGCAAATGTGCAAACCGTGATTCTAATTGGCAACTAAATTTGTTCAACAGATGGGGTTTATGCTGCTCACCTGTTTTTGGAAGTTCAATTTCCCTCCTTTCATGGTTCTGATTATTGCCATTCTAAATGATGGTAAGCATTATCAGTATTCAGTACTCTCTTAGTATCCATTGTTCTACATGTTATATCCATTGTTCATCTTAGTTACCTTTCTCTCAATAAATTCCAGGTACTATCATGACAATTTCCAAAGATAGAGTTAAGCCATCCCCAATTCCAGACAGCTGGAAGCTCAGTGAAATTTTTGCAACTGGGATTGTATTAGGAGGATATCTTGCCATAATGACTGTTGTGTTCTTCTGGGGAGCTTATGAAACCGATTTCTTTCCGGTAAATCATCTCATAAATATGGAATCAGTTTTAAATCCTGCCACTAATTTAATAATTAATGCCATGCATCTACGCATCTATTTCTTCTACATCTTCAGGATAAATGTAGAATCTAGTCAGTGTTTCTTTAAGCTAGAAATGTAGAGAAATAAAATCTTTGTTTTTCTTCTTGACTATCACAGAAACATTTCCATGTGCATACCCTCCAGAAGAAAAATTACAATCTCTCAGATGAACATGCAATCAAGGAACTGAATGGACAGCTAGCTTCAGCTATATACCTTCAAGTCAGCACTATCAGTCAGGCTCTAATATTTGTGACTCGCTCGAGGAGCTGGTCATTCACAGAAAGGCCTGGTCTTCTTCTAGTTATCGCTTTCATTGTTGCTCAATTGGTAATCTTTGTTCATTTCCATTCACTAATAGGTCTTCTTCTAACCAGTTCTAAACTAATAATGCCTGATTTATGCAGATTGCAACTGTAATATCAGCCGAAGCAACATGGGGTTTTGCTGGAATTAGTAAAATTGGCTGGAAATGGACTGGTGTTATATGGCTATTCAACATTATAACCTATATGCTACTTGATCCTATCAAGTTTGCTGTTAGATATGCATTGAGTGGTAGAGCATGGAGCCTAGTCTATAACCAAAGAGTGAGTGAATTGAACATAATTACTAGTCATTTTCTTTTTTGGTACATCAGAAATACTTAAGGGGATGGTGGCTGTCGATGTTTTGAACCCCTTACCTCTTGCACTATAAGGCAGTCACTCGATCATTAGGCTACCAGTCATTGTATTTAGATTCTCTAAATCATTTTCAAAGAAGTTGGTTTTGAGTTTTGGCATTGATTGATTTTCTCAGACTGCAATGACCACACAAAAAGACTTTGGTAAGGAAGCTAGAGAAGCTGCCTGGGCAACCGAGCAACGAACACTTCATGGCCTGCAATCTGCACAAGCAAAGGTGTTTTCTGAAAAGCATACTTTTAGAGACATCAGCATCATGGCAGAAGAAGCCAGAAGACGTGCAGAGATTGCAAGGTGTGTACTATATTCATCACTCATCAGGCTTCATTACTAACAGAAAATGTTCTGTTCATAATCATTTACCACCAATATATTAAAGTTTTTTTTTTTTTTGGTTTTTTGCAGATTAAGGGAGATTCATACTCTAAAAGGCCGAGTAGAGTCCTTTGCAAAGCTGAAAGGTTTAGATATAGATGTGAATCCTCATTACACAGTTTGAGTAATAGTTATATTACAACTTGAAATCACTCTCAGAAAACTGCTTAACAAAGAGAGTTGCTTCTTTAACTTGGTTGCAGCGTTCCATTTCCTTTGTTTTCTTTCTCTCTTTCTTTCTTTATTTTACCGTTGTTATGTGCTCAATGCAAAAAGTGTTCAATGTGAGAGATAAATAAAATCTTTTCTTTGTCAGTTTGATCATTTGTATTTCTTTCACCAATACAGAAAGCTCATGTTTAATTCTGAACATGATTCTTTATCCTTTTCTTTTTTCTTTTCTCTCCTTGCAACACCAATTACTTTGCCTTAGTATATGCACTATGAAACGTTCGACCACTAAACTGCTAACTTAGTAACTATTGTTGGGAAACTATCCCACACCGGATAATGATAAAACATACAAAGGGTGTGAGTATTGGATCTAGCACAAGTCAATTGGTTTTGTATAAATGGATTCCAACGATTGTTCACTTATAAACTCACGATCACTTTAATAAATATAACACTAACTACTAATTGTTCAAAAAATAAAAATTCTATTTTTATCAATTTTGTCCATTCATTCAATTTAAATTCCTTAGAAGAAAATGACTAAGATCCATTTTCAAGTGTCATAAAGGATTTTTTTTTTTTTTAGTTTCTTTGGTATTTTTGGTGCATACTCTATAAATCAATCAATAAATTTTAGTTCTCTCTGCCTAATACAAAGAAAAAGTAAAAGGAAGCTAAGCTAATTATATTTTTAGTGCTTTCTAAACTACTTTGTTTGAATTAAATCAAGAAATATTTCAACTTGCCATTAAATCTTGACAACGACAAGTCGTTCTTCTAGCAAGAATTTGAAGTTTTTCTTTCATGGGAGTTGGGATGGACATTTTTACGTTTGTGTAATTGTTTTTCTAGCTGTCATCCAACGACATATCGTGTTGCTTTATGAAGTTTCTTTGTCGTTTTGCTGTATAGATTACAACACTAGCCATTTGTAAGCGTCTTGCCATCTCATTAGGAATACCAATGAGGCGGGACGGGAACGGGAGTACCATCCCTATCTCTATATTAGCGGGAAATTCCTATCTCTATCCCCGCCTTACAAACGGAGATAATTTAATTCCCATTCTCATTTCCGCAGGGATTCCCATCTCCGTGGGGATCCCCGTTCTCCACAACTTGAATTTTTTTTTTATTTTATCTTAATTCAATTTTTAATACTTTTAGATATTAGAATTTAATGTATAAAAATTTAAAAATTAAATTTTATTTATGTTTAAATTCATAATATATATATAATTAGAGATATTTTGATTATTAGTATTACTTATATATTTTATTAATTTTTTTATACATTACTTATATATATTTACTTATTAATATATATATAGTATTACTAATATATTTTTTTATATTTATAAAATTCA
>CATKHJ011140114.1:0-10995 GCA_949750685.1 Vernicia montana
CAAACCATATGGAGGAATTTCCTTCAAATGGTTTTCATGCTTGTTTCATTCCATACACTTTCAATTCCAAGCTTAAATTTGTATAATCCATCAAAGATATTCAAAATAAGTCCCCCTTAATATTCCTTAATTAAATCAAACTATAGAAATGAAAATAAAAAAAAAATAACTTTAATCCAAACACTAAATCCATACTTGAAACCATAAAAAGAATCATAAGCACTAATTCTTACCTTAGGCAAATAAATTGCTAATTTTGCATACAAGAACAAGATGATAGCTTTTTAGTGTTGAGTTTTTAGTCTTTCTTTTTCTCTTTGGATGACATGGCACATAGTGAAGAGAATAGACAAAAATTTGGGTTATATGTTATTAGCTTGGATGGTGGTGATTTCACTTCAAAAAAATCAAATGGCTATTTTTGATTCAAGTTAGATGGTCATGATTTGATTACCACCAATGGCTATGATGTTCCTTAGGTGTTATATGACTAAGCATAGATGATAATATGTATAAAATAAAAGAATGTATTTGGTCTTCATTGTAGGGAAAGTAAGATGGCAAATGATACAAGTAATTTGACTAAAAGTCAACTTTGGAGTCTTTTAGCCAAAACTATTTTCTCCACCATATTTTCTTCTAATATCATTTCCTAACTTAATAAAAATAAAATTCTACTAATTTAAATCAAGCATGGGCCGGCCATTGTATTATATTGGGCTTAAAAATCTAAAAGCCCAATTAAAAACCCAACCAAACCATTTTCCGTTTCGTAAAATTTTTCGTAACTTTCCTTTGTTCCTTTTTCACTAGCAAAATTTTATATCACTTTCCCATATCATTATATACCCTATTACCATTCACACCTTACTCCCTTCAATTAAATTAAACATATAAAAATACATACAAACAATAAAATATTCAAACCGAGCATTATACATAAAATATATATAAAGGTATCGTTTCGCTCCCATTATAAATTCTATAATGCACTATCTATAGAATACATATATTCTATATCATTTCATAGTTCAAATGGGCTATGAAAATCTCGAGTATTACAGATAGTTATCAACAAGTGCTCAAGGGGTGGTTTGAAAGGGAAAATGGAGGAGGTATATATAGGAAAATGAGGTAGGGGTAGTTTAGGAAGAGAAAGTGTGAAAAGACCAAAAGGATAAGGTCAAAGGGCTAAAAAATGAGCTGAAGAAAGGTAAAATGGCAATTTCAGGACAAGGGGGTACAGCCGCGAGGGCTGCTCGCGGACGCGCGTCAGATACACGCGCATCTATGAGACATCCTAGCGGACGTCCTCCAGGTGACCTAACGGACGCACCAGAAGGCCTAGCAGATGCACCAGGCCTTCCGTCGGACGTGTCAGCTTCGTGCTGACACGTCTGACACGCATTAGCACCAAGCTGACGCGTCTTACACTCGTTAGTACAATATGTGTCAGCGCAAGCCAGCGCGGATGCGCCAGGCCACACGTGGTGTCCACAGGCCATATGGCACATCTGCAAGCGCGCCCTGCCTCACAAACACGCAGTCTGGGCCCGTGGAAGTCTCCAAGGTGGCTCAATTTTTGGGCCTTCTCATTCTCCTCTTCAGCATTTGGATTTTCAGGTCTGTTTTTGGGGTATTCTGAAGTCTGAAAAATTACCGGTCAGTGGCATTGAATCCGAAATTAATTATCGGATAGTTTGGCAGTCAATTTTGAGAAAAATCTAGTCAGTTTTAGGAAAGTGATGTCTGGTATAAAAAATCCAATCAAGATCGAAAAACGTGTCAGTTTGGATAGAAAAATGTTCCAGTCAGCTTTGGTGAGTTTAGAAATAATTTTGGAGGTGCTAAATCGAGGGTTCATAGTTGCTCCCTCATCAGAACTGTCTTATTTGTTAGACAGTTGTGATGAGTGTGAAGCCAAAAGTTTTGATGGTTCTAGAGATGGAAAAGGATTCTGGGTGCATATAAGTGATTCTGGTAATTTTTGGAGTCTGATTTGGCAGGTTTTGGGAGACTGATGAATTTTCTGGTCTTTTAAAGCATAAGGAATGCATCTTTGGTCGGAAGGTTGGCAAATTAGGTGTCTATGGATAGAGAAAACTCATACGAATATGTAGGGACTTTCGGATCTGAATTCTGAATTAAAATGCCCTTGGAAATGCATTTATACGCAGTTGAATAATTATAAGATATTTTTTACTATGCGGCACTATGCAAACACTGTGCAAGTGAACTATTATAAATAGCTCACTTGACATGCCCATTTTGCTGCACCATTATACCCTCTTTAAGAGCTCCAAACGTGAGCATCTTTTGCTTTTTTTTTTTTCAACTTTATAATGATTTCTTTTTTTTTTCAACTTTCCTATGAAATTACCTTTTTTTTTTAACTATACTTTTATGACAATTTTACTTACCTTTTAACCTATTGTCTTGCTTTTTGGATTCAACATTTTGCAA
This sequence comes from Vernicia montana, assembly GCA_949750685.1. Lineage (NCBI taxonomy): Eukaryota > Viridiplantae > Streptophyta > Magnoliopsida > Malpighiales > Euphorbiaceae > Vernicia > Vernicia montana. Next base: position 2,464 of record CATKHJ011140114.1, read on the forward strand.
TAATGGCTTCAAGATCTAGATATGGAGCTTCCTTTTCCCACCGCACTATTATCTCTTTGGTGAGTGGTCCAAAGGGGCACATTTATGAGCCTTCTAAAGACAACCCGGATCCTTTGCTCATCTTGCGAGAGTCTGATATGCATGTCTAGTATGATGGGCGCTTGATGGTCAATATTCTTCTTACTCTTTTTTTTTTTTTTGAGCTTTCCTTTTTAGAAATTTTCTTGTCATCTGCATGTATATACACTGGTTGAATATAGGTTGCGACGATTAAGAATAGGGGTGGATGGTGCCACTTAGCGGAGGTAATTAGGTACGTCACCCTGGAGAGTGGTGTTCGGGTACTGCTAGAGTCCACTGGTTTTGTTGACTTCTTGAAGGTGAAGATGCCTGAGCATGCCAATATGAACTTAATCAAGGCTTTGGCTGAGAGGTAGTGGGATACCACTAATACCTTTCATTTTGCTTGCGGGGAGTTGACATGCACTCCGCTTGACTTGTACATGATCTCGGGGATCCATTTTGGGGTTTGGTCCCTAGATATGTGCAACGACTGGAGGGTGACCCTCTCTCCTGAGGAGATGCAAAATCTGATTGGCTTCGATCCTCTTAGGGATAACATCTACGTCAGGCGCACCTTTCTACATGACAAGCTAGACTGGATGGCTACAAGCGACATTGCTTCTAACGAGGCTATTGCTCGATTATGTTTGCTGATCATTATAAGTTATACTTTACCCATAATATGAGGGACACAGTGGACCTAAATGTCCTTCCCAGCTTGGCTCACATGGATGCATGGTACTAATATGATTGGGGAGGTATGATTCTGAGCACGATGTACCGTGAGATGATAGATCTGTCTCGAGGGTCCATATTATATGTTGGTGGGACGGCTCTCATCTGGGAGGTAAATATTTTGATCACGCTTTTTTGCTTTGCTTTATGGATTCTATTTCTGTTGTTCTGACAGCTCTGTGTCACAGCTCTGGGCCTACGAGTACTTCCCCTTTATTGCCCCTAGATTGATCAGGCCACAGTTACAGGATTTTTCGACTGGAGTGAGATGGGAGGAGTCGAACCGGGGCATCCCTCGCAAGCATACCCTATTGACCATTCGTACATTCTTCGACCATCAGAATGATCATCAGGTATTTTCCTCGTCTTTTACCTCTTTCCTATTGTCCTGTTCTGACCTGTTTGCCGATTTCTCATGGTAGATTGCAAAACCTTTCAGAGAGAGGATGTTGTATGCTCCCCACGTGAATTTTGCGGAGGCCCTTTCCCATAGAAGGGAATTATTGCGATCTCCCTACTTTCAACTGTACTACCTGGGCAAGAGAGTCCATTTCCAAATCATGGGATCTTGGTGTGTACCTGGCTCTTCGCCGATTGATATGCGTTATGGGTCTTATATCCAGATTTCCTAGGAGCTTTTCAATGGTAGGGAGGTGTATCTGCATCAGCGTCCTAACCTGAACTATTTGTAGTTCTGTGATAGATTCCTAATGTGCGAGATTACACCGCGGGGATGATCCTCCACTACCTATGCCATACCGCAGGAGCCCACTCCCCCGGCGGCTCCTGTGGCTCCTTCGGCTGGTTCCACCAGGAGTCAGGTTCCCGAGTTCAGTCATGATGCTGGCCCTAGCCATTGTACTGGTGGGGTGAATTGGAACACAGAATATCATATCCCTGAGCAGATTGGATATCATGGTGCAGATGGTACCATAAAGACATGGCACCTTCCTAATGTTCTTCGCTCGGGTGAGCCGATGATCCCTGACAGTATTACCGAGGTACTTTCTCTGCTTCTTCTACCTTTGGAAATAATCCTTTAGGTAGGATTTTCATTATACCCCTTTTATGCTTGGAAAGGATCCAAAGCATCTGACATTATTTTTGACGTAGGTTCCTGGAGAATACGCCCGATGTACTTACCGTATCTCTCGCAGGATGAAGGTGGCTATTTTCGAACTTCTCACATGCCTTGATATTTCGGAGTCGCAGGGAGCAGATGATGAGGATGCTCCTCGGAGGAGGAGGAGAGGAGGTTGGTGACGAGGCTAGCACTGACTTAGACTTGCTTTTCGTTATTTTTGCTGTTGCTTTTTTTTTTACTTTTTACTCCACTGACAAGAGGTAGTACTTAATCGGATGACTATATCTTTAATGTCCCTGGTGGGTGGTAACACTGTATGGATGACTGTATATGTATGCCTCTGGCAGGCGGTAGTATTGTCTGGATGACTATATCTATTGTGACTATGCATTGATGTATTCACTTTTATTTTATGTTATATGTTTCAATAATGCCGATGATGCATGCTCGTGTATGCATGATTTATTATGTGACTCTTTCAATACTTCACTCTACTATGTATGTTCACGTATCGTGAATGCATGTTCTGCAAATGAAAAATTATATGTCGTGTATGCAATTTCTGTACAAAGAATGCATAACCTGAAATTTGAATTATGTTGAATTACGGCTCCATTTTGTTGTTTTTGCTTGATCCTGGTCTTCGAAAAACTCTAAAAAAGGTTTTATTCTGAATTTTCTATCCTAAGGAGGGAAGAAAATAGTCTGAATTCATGCTGTGGGGCCCAACCTTGCTGTGGGGACCAGATAAAAAGGTTAGGAAAAGCTGTAGCATTCGCCAGAAGAATCGATGGATCAGCCAAGTCTTCTAGCAGCAGTCGCCAGGATGATTAGCGGATCCGCCTAGAGCATTGGCGGATTCACCACTGCTTCTGGTGGTAGAGTCATTTTCTAGCAGTTTTCTTTTTCTCTTCTTGATGTGATGGCCATTTGCCTATAAATAGGCTCCCATTCCGAGGCAGCAAGTATATTTTCTTGATTTTTATGCTGAAATGCTGCACATTTCTCAAAATTTTCTCCAGTTTTCATTCTTCTATTATTTCTTCACTTAATTTCTTTCGATTTTCACATTCATGGAGCCATATTTCAATCATAGCATGGATGTATGGACTAAGAAACTTGAGAAGATGGAGAGAATCAATTTGGGGAGGTATGGTATTGTAGCGATGGTGACACTGCGAGGAATTCGGGTTGATTGGGATTTTCTGAGGGCCTGTTTTAGGTTCTGGGATTCGGTGGCCCGTGTTTTTTGCTTGGGTATGGCTATGGAGGAGCTATGCCCCAAGTTTGAGGAGTTCATTACTATACTTAGCTGTGATCCTGAGGCAATTCTGGTAGTATCAGAGTTCAGAGTGGGGCATTTTTGGCTTTTCCATGAGTTTTTGGACCTGCCTGAGGATGTTGCAAGCCAGATGGTTATTGATGGCCAGGTGGATCTGACTGCAGTGATTGTAGAGTTTCAGGATGTTGGCAATTCTGGAGACATGAAAATACAAGACTCAGGATGAGGGCCCTAGTTTTCTGTTTGGCTGCAGGGTACTTGTTCCCTAGTTCTGTCGGATGGGGTGACGCCAGAGTGAAGGGCTTAGTACTCTAAATGGAGCAGAGCCACTCTGTAGCTGGGGCTATTTTGGCTGAGACATTACTGAGTTTGGATTGATGTGTATGGGGTATGGAGAGATGGAATATTTCCCCTGTTATTCTTCAGGTGAAAAAAAATACGTTTGTTCTTACCCTTCCTATTATTAGTACCTTATGGATGTCTGATTTTGGATTTTTGGGTTCTTTTGCAGGTTTGGCTCATGAATCATCTCCGAGTGGTGGTTGTCCCAGTGAGGAGTCCTTACACAGCTTCTCCGTCTCGTATGAGGCCCATCCAGGTTCGTCGAGGCTCAGCTAAGGAGTGGATAGGGTGGTTGCTAGAGGTTGCCCCAGAGGACATACTTTAGCATTGTCAATGGTATGGCATCAGGTCCTTCATGACCATGAGTCAGGGGTATCGGGTGGTCTGTTTGCTTGGTTTGAGCTGGATGACCTTTTACCAGGGGATGAGATTTATGAGGCAGATGGGACAGACTCAGGACATTACTCCCGAGGTGCCTTTCTTAAAGTCTGCGAGGATCACAGCTCCTATTGCCAGGGCTATCAGGGGTGGTTGGATGAGGAGTTATCATGCAGTACGTCCAGGGATCAACTTTGGGACTACTGAGGGTATACCAGTTGGTTGGTTAAGGTGGCTTGGCCGGCTGAGAGAGAGCAACGGGTTGCTTTGCTTAGGGAGGTAGAAGGTGACACCCTAGAGGAGGGAGAGACTACCGGAGGCATTTCCGATAGTGGGACATACGGAGGGGGTGACTCGACCTTTGGAAGGGACTAGAGGATCTATAGAGGGCCTGACACTACAGGCTGCTTCAGTGACTTAGACTGCTGTGGCGGTGACAGAGGAGATAGTGACTACAGTGAGGAGACAGGGAGACACTACAGTCATGGTGCAGAGGAGGGTTACTGCTGCTAGAGCGGAGATGAGGACTACTATTTCTCGGGTTTCAAGGGGGGTTCCTTTTGCAACAGTGAAGACTGGTTATCGAGCTACTACTGCACAAAGTGGATTTTCTAGGAGCAGTTTTGGAGTTGCAGGGACTCAGATTAGGCTTTTTGGGAGGACCGTGGGGGTCAGCTCAGGTTCTGCCAGTACTCCGCCTATTGCAGCTGAGGGGGCACTGAGACTTTGAAGACAAACGTGACTTTTGAAGGAGATTCATGAAATTGTGAGGGGTTCAGACTCTAATGACAGTACACGGAATGTGCATCCTAGGAGGAGGAGGAGGATAGTCTAGATTCAGACATGATACTGATACATGTTTTTATTTTGTAACTGTTCGGGACTTTTGCTGCGGGTTTTTTGTTTTTTGTTCATGCCTGCAAGCTGATATGACCACACGATACAGGATAAGCTATAGTTGACATAGGAAGGCTATCCCTTTTGTGATGATGGATTGTATTTTATGAAATTTGATCATCAATATATGAGATTTTTTTTATTTTGCTCTAATTTTTGCCTAAGCCTCCCTTTCAGGTTTTCAACTTAGCGAGCATTTTCTTTTTGTTCATTTACTCTCTTTTTTATTTTAGCTCTAACTTCTGCCCAAGTCGCCCTCTTGGGTTTTCAACTCGACGAGCTTGCTCTAATTTCTACCTAAGGTGCCCTTTCGGGTTTTTAGCTTAGCGAGCATATTATTTTTTTTGTTTAGGCAAAAAGAATCAAGTGAATGATGCATTAGGCACATAGAAAATGAGAATGAGATGCTTTTGTCATGTGAACAAAAATGTTTTGTACTATGATTTGGACCGCACCCGAGTCAGGCTGCCTACGTATCCCTTACATCATTTTTCTGTCATTTACTTTTAGGAAGAATCAGGTCTACATTGTTCTGATTACAGATGCAGGAAAAATAAAAAATTGATTACAGACATTCTCTTCAGACAAAATATCTCTTCAACTGATCCAAGTTGTAAGGATTGGAAAACTGGTTCCCGTCCACGTCCGTGAGGATGGCACCTCCACCATATAGAATTTTCTTAAGCACGTATGGTCCAATCCAATTTGGTATGAAATTTCCTCTTAGGTTGTGTACAGGAGCTCAAATCTCTTTCAAGACCAAGTTCCTTTCTTGTAAACCCTTATCTTTCACCTTCCTGTTGAAATGTCTGGCTAGTTTCTACTGTTATCCCTGAATTTTGTACAGAGCATCCATTCTTTTCTCATCGATGGCATTCAACTGATCATGATAGCCCCTAATCCATTCTATTTTGCTTAGCTGGCTTTCTCTCATCACCCTAGTAGAGGGAATTTTCATTTCAATAGGGAGGACAACCTTCATTCCATAGACCAGGGCATACGAGGTCGCACCTGTCAAAGTACGGACAGTGGTCCTGTAACCCCATAAGGCAGTAGGAAATTGTTCATGCCAGTCCATGTGCTTCACAATAGTCTTTTGCAGAATGGTCTTGATGGTCTTGCTAGCAACCTCAATTGCCCCATTAGTTTGTGGTCGGTAGGGAGAGGAGCGGTGATGCTGAATTCCTTCTTTCTGGAGTAGGCAGAATACTTCTTTCTGAAAGTGGGAGCCATTATCAGTGATTACCTCGAAGGGGGTTCCAAACTGATAAAGGATATTGGTTCGGATGAAGTGGGCCACCTTCTTAGAATTCAGGATCTGATATGGCACAGCTTCAATCCATTTTGTGAAGTAGTCTACAGCTACCAGAATGTACTCATGACCACTAGAGGACTTTGGGGAGATTCTTTCAATGACGTTTATGCCCCAAGTGGCAAAAGGCCATGGTGTTACTATGGGATTCAGTGGAACAGGAGCCAATGCTGCAGTCTAGCAAAGATTTGACACTTATGACACTTCTGCACATACTTTGTATAGTCCTCATTCATGGTCAACCAAAAATAACCTAGATTAGCAATTTTTTGAGCCAAGGCAATGCCATTCATATGCAAGCCCTCTTCTCCACCATGGACCCATTCCATGATCTGTTGGGCTTCTTCTTCAGTCACACATCGCAGATGGATGTTGTCTTAAGCTCTCTTGTAAAGCACATCCCTATTGGGTATGAAGTTAGTAGCTAACTACCTCAGGGTCCTTCGATCTACTTTGAAGGCTCCTTCTGGATATTTATCATTCTGAATGTAGTTGAGGATATCCCAAAACCAAGGTTTGGTGTCAGCTAGCTAAAGATTTATACACATGGTGTAATACCCAGGCTACCGCTTCACTTCAATGACAATAGGCCTATGTATTTGATTGTCACTCACATCTATCATTGAGGCTAAAGTGGCTAGGGCATCGACGAATTGTTTCTTTGCCCTTAGCAAGTAGTGAAAGGGGAGTTCCTGAAAACTCTCTGTTAGATCATTCAGACATTAATGGTAAGAAACCAAATGCTCTTCTCTTATCTTCCACTTGCCAAGGGCTTGGGAGACAATCAATTTTGAGTCGCCATAGACTTTGAGGTAATCTATTCTCATGTTAATAGCCACTTCTAAACTAGCTATGCATGCTTCATATTCAGCCACATTATTGGTTACTTTGAATACTAGCTTGATTGCCATGGGTAGGTGATCTCCCTTTGGGGTGACAAGAACTATTCTGATTTCATAACCCTTGCTGTTAGATGCACCATCAAAGAATAGCTTCCATACTTTAGGGTCTATGGTCAGGATATCCTCATCTGGGAATTTCGGCTTAGTTCACCCTCTATAGGGGCTGCAGCCAATTGGTCGACGATTATACTTCCCTTTATTGCTTTCCTCGAAACATACTTCAGGTCAAATACTGTAAGTATCGCCATCCATCGTGCCATTTTGCTGTCAAGAACTGGTTTGTCCATAAGGAATTTCAAAGGGCTCCTGTTAGCTAGCACATGGGTTGTGGATAAGCATAAGTAATGCTGGAGTTTGTGGCATACCTATACCAAAGCTAAACATAGTTGCTCGATCTAATTATAGTTAAGCTCATGAGCCAACATACGTATGTTTAGGTAATAGATGGCATTTCCTTTGTGAGAATCTGAGGCATTCTGAGCTAGCATTGCACCTATAGCTTTTAGAGTAATAGATAAATAAAGCAGTAATGGCTGACCTGGTCTCAGAGGTTGTAGCACGGGTGGATTCAGCAGATACTCTTTGATTCTGTCAAAGGCTCTTTGGTATTCCTCGTTCCACTACTTAGAGGCTCCTTTTCTCAGTAGTTTGAAAACTGATCCGCAAACATCTTCCAGCTGTGCAATGAAATGACTAATGTACTGCAAGTGACCTAAGAAACCTCTAATCTCCTTCTTCGTTTTAGGAGGTGGCATTTCTATGATTGCCTTTGACTTGGTAGGATCTACTTATATACCCCGCTGGCTGACCAAGTGTCCGAGGAACACACCTAAGGAGGCATCGAAGACACATTTAGCTGGGTTTAGCTTAAGGTTGTATTGTCTGAGTCTCAAGAAAAATCTTTCTAAGGCTTCCAGATGTCCTTCGGGAGTCTCATATTTCACCACCATGTCGTCTACGTATACCTCGACATCTTTGTGCATCATGTCATGGAAAATGTTAATTGCCATCCTCTGATATATTGCCCTGGCATTCTTCTAATCAAAGGGCATGACTCGATAGTAGTAGGTGCCCCACTCTATTATGAAAGATGTATTCTCCTTGTCGGGAGGGTATACATAGACTTGATTGTAGCCCGCATAGAGGTTGGTTAAGGAGACCACTGATGCACTTGCCATACGGTCTACTAATAAGTCAATATGAGGCAAAGGAAAGTCATCTTTTGGGCAAGCCTTGTTGAGATCCCTATAGTCAACACATATGCGGACTGTTGCCTAATAAGAACCAAGAAGGGGGGGTTGAATTGGTGGGGATTAAAAAATTAATTGAGAAAGAGTAGAAAGAACACAAAGATTTATAGTGGTTCGGATTATAACGAATCCTACATCCACTCCCTAATCAACAATTGGGTATTTCACTATCTATGGAGTTTTGACAAGTTCACTCCCAACTTAGTGTTTTCAAGCTCACACCAAACTTTACAAGTGTTTTCAAGGCTCATACTAAAAACCTCACAAGTGTTTTCACTTAGGCTAAC
>CATKHJ011140482.1:0-13073 GCA_949750685.1 Vernicia montana
AAAATCATGAGTTTGGCTATAATGGGTTGATAGAATTATTCTACTTACTCTCCATGTATGCACGTGTTATTAATTAGTAAATTAATTGTTATTACCATTGCTTGGTGCTGACTGGTGAGAAATGTTGATTTTCGCATTTTAGCCTTTTGGCTCTTGTCAATATTTGCTTAAGTTTGATTGCGGCAGTTATTCTGTATATGTTGGGTTTATGAAGGTATGTTTTCCTTGCTATTATGTCAATATTGTCAATATTCTGTCAATATTGCTATTATGAAAGTATGTTTTCCTTGCTCTCACTATCTCTCTCTTTCTGTAAATCTGTTTTATACAATAAGAAATTTCATTTTCACATTAGACCTTCTCAAAATGTGACTAGTTTTGAGAACAAATCAACAAATATATATATATATTTTTTTTTATTTTTTTATTTTTTTTGAGATTGAGAGAACAAATCAACATTAATGAAGAAAGGAGAAAGCATTATGCTTAAAACATGCAAGTCGGACTAGACTTCATCATATAAGAAAATCCTCTTTTCAACCTTCATTCTCTTCATAATCTTTTACTGGAAGCTTTCTTGAAGAGTTCCTTTAGGTGTTTGGGAAGGCAGGCTAGTTGGCTACTGACTTCCTTGGCTTCCAAACTAAAACCTCTCACTTACATAACATTAGGACCAAACTCATACTGATTCCACGCAAGGAATCATGGTATAAGAAAGGGAGCATAAGCTGTGGGCTGTGGGGATGTGCATTCCATTTTATGTTTATAGTTCTTGGAAGGTAATTCAATCCTGTTATTGATTTTGAAGGCTCAGTATCTGGAGATAGGGCAGGAAAAGCATGGGATTTTTGTTTCCTTCATTGGCCTTCTTATGAAATGCTTAAGGAAGCAAGAAATATGATTGACCTACCTTGGAAGCAAATCTAGTTAAACATTGATATAGTGCTAGACTTAAGGAGAAATACTAGAGTATGAAATAATTAAATATCAAGGTGGTGTTTGATAATACCATTTAGCACTGAAAATTAAAATTTTCAGCACTTTTTAACTTTAAGTTGTTTGATAACGCACATTTTAGAAATCTCAATTAAACTAAAAGTTACTTAAAGTGGTAAGTTAAAATTTTTATTGAATATATAAGTCGTCGGGTTTTTAAACAAATTTATAATTTAAATATTTAAGCACTTACATTATTCAACACTTTTCTTAAATTTTTAGCACTTAATTTTCAGTTTTACAAAGTACCACCCAATTCAAGAGAGAACGCAAACACTTGTCAGTATTTAATGCAAATTGTTAAACCAAATCTTATCAAATTGAGTTAGACAGTTTGGCTGGTTTAGGATTAAAACAATCCGACTTGGTTTGGTCTGGTTTGCAAAGGAAAGATAACTAGACCAAACTTTACTGTAAGTTATACATAATTAAATTAATAACTTTTATCCTCATTTTAATTGTGAAACCGTGTATTAATGCATTAGAACTTTATTTTAGGATATTGAACATACTTATTTCTTTTATTTTCTTTTAGACTTTCAGATATATGTATGTATCTTTTTTTTTTTTTTTTTCCTGTTTAGTAATGTAGAATTATGTTGAATATGCATGTTTTATATTATATAGCTATGAACTTTTAGTTTATTTATTGATTGTATATTTTTTTATAATTGTTTTTTTGGTCCAAAGTGTTAAAACTACACCAAATCAATTGTATTTCAGTATGTTTTCTGTAATTAAATTATTTCCTTTTAGTTTGAAAAATTAATAAATTGCACTTTGCAGTTTTGTTTGAGTACATTTTGAATTGCTCCAAGACAAAGCATGCACACACCCTTGTTCAGTACGGTGATTGACTGAGACCTGCAACAAGCTCTTAGAATAGAGATAATTTGAGGGGGAAAAGTTGAGATCCTAACTCAACTTCTTAATCTTTAAAGTCTATGAGTTATTATACTATATATGTATATCTTTATAACTAGAACATAGTTATTAAAGGCACAAGGTAGACCTGTTCGCGGGCCACAATTAGTGAAGGAAATAGCGGGCCAAGTGGGCCGGGCCTTTGGAAAATTGAACATTTTCCAAATCCAGGTCTGGCCCATGAACAGGTCTATGCCCTAGGGCTGAAGGGATCATGGAGTGCACCTTTGATAGGTAAGGCACAAACATAAATAAAATTTTCTAGAAAATTCAAAATTAACATCTCACATTCACAATACAACTTACATCTATAGAAGTGCGTTCGAACAATACCTCTTAGTACCCATTAGCAAAAAAAAAAAAAGTGGTAGTCAATAATCTTCTTTTTTTCTTTGGATTGACAAGTTTGTGTTCCATGTAGACTTTTCTGTGGAATTATTACTGCTAGAATTATTACGATCCATACTGATCAATCAACCAAGACGAAGGGCTAAACAAGTAGGGGGGAAAAATGAGAATCAATAGTATAGATAAAATAACATCAACAAAATAGAAAATGTAGATAATGACAGTGAAAATATAACAGAGGCATGCCTTTCTTGTACCTTGCACCTGGAAAAAGGCGTGTACCTCAGCAATAAGGTACATGCCTTGGTTAGGTTGCCTGCTTGACCACAATATAGAAGAGCTACTGTCTGTTGAGCCTTAAGCCTGAGGTGCACCCTTAATATGGATTACTGTAGGTCATCTTCCTTTGATGCCCTTGCATCTGATTCTCACATCTCCAACAATAGCCTTAAGAAGAATTAGTAGCTAGCCATAATGGAATATATTGTTTCTGAATCCCCAATATGGTAAATATATCTATGCCAACCAAACTTTGGCAAAAGACCTGAATAGCCTTTCCTTTCACCTTTTTGATGGCTCTAGAGGAGTAATTTTAGAGTTTGAAATTATTGCTAAGTGATAGGATTGTCTTGACAATCCTTGTGTTAAAGTTGCATGAGGAAATATATGATCCACTTTTCCAGAGTTTTTCCATGGAACAAAGTTTTCAGTTGTATGGGGACCATTAATCCACTTCTGTAGTCAATCGACATGAAACAATGTTTAGGTTAGAGGAACTAAACCACACTAGGATTCCCTCCCAAACCTATTAATATTACTAAGTAATAGGATACTGTTCTGAATGTCTTTGACAAAGTTGTATAAGAAAATATTCCTGTTTCCAGATAGTGGCCACTTGCTACATAACAGACAGTTATTATTCCACTTCTATTGTCTACTGCACTGGAGAACTGGCTATAGCTAACCAAGGTATGAAACTATTTAGAAGTAAAGGAAAAAAGGCAGGCTGATTTGTGCTAGCTGCCTTTAATGAATTTTTTCCTGATGGAATCCCAAGTGTAGTTCCCATGTTTAGCAATATCTCAATGAGCCTCTCCTGTTTTACCTTGATTAGGATAGAGAACTGCGTAATTTGGATAAAAGTTTCTGTTCTAGCTGCAGGTTAACCATTAACATGAGTTATTATTGAATGCAGCATCTGTTATCTTAGAATGCAGGTTATAGGGAATGTTCTGCATGCCAAATGTCAAACCATTATATACTTGAGTGATGATTTACAATTTTACAGTGGAAACCTTGTTTTGTGCCTGAACATTGAGGTTTTCCTCCAGAACCATGCATATTCACTTGGCACTAGAACATATCAGGAACTTCTTTTAAGCATAGAAACTTCTATAAAGGCAATTCAAGGTACTAACATCAAGAGCATCCAAATGTTCTTATTGATATTTGCCCATTCGTTTTATCTTTTGGGTCCAAGGTCCTTTTAGGAAGACAAATTATGCCTTGTTTCACTCTTTGCTGCTCTTGCTTTACAATCACAACCTTTTCCGGTGAAAGACTTGCCCTTTTTGCTGTATTGTTTTAACGGCCTTTTCTTTTTTCTTTTTTCATTTTTTCCTTGGTGAGACTAGGGACTCTGCTCCTATAGCTAATCATGTGCCGAAGCACTAAACTAATACTGGAAAACTTAAAGAGTCCAGCTATGAAGCATTTTCAATATTACACTTGATCAATTTAGTGTTATTTAAATTGAAATGCTTTATTGCAACAAAAGAAGTATCCAAAGAGTTTATAAATGTCTTTTTTCTTCTCTCTCTCTCTCTCCCTCGTCCCCTCCCTCATTATTAATTATTTCCCTTGTGTTTCCTTTTTTTCCCTCATATTGGCTCCTTCCTCACCTAAGCATATCACCAGCCACTTCCTCCCCAAAACTCTCCCCTGCTCCATGACACGATACCCATTTTGCACATGCACTAGAAAAAAAATCATGACCGACAAACTTCACTACCTATTTCACTCTCTCTCTCCACCTCTCTTTACATAAAGATCATTTCAGCTTTGTAAGTTGTATTATTATCCATTACCTTTTTTTTTTTTCCCTCTCTCCTTGCTTTGATTTCTTTTCCTCCTTTTTTCCCCTTTCTCTTCTTTTCTTTTATTTCTTGCATATGTTTCTTTATGACTGTTTCTTTTTCAACAAGTAAATTAGTTAGAATGCATTTTTCCTTCAAATTGAAACATTTGATGTGTTTCTGTTATTCGTTAATGATTTCCTCACATGGGTGCTTAATTACGAGTGATCTTGGAGTTTGTTACAAGTTCCCTCCCTCCCAAAAATTAAAGATGGTCTTCTGTTGTATGAGAAAACATCGAGTTTTTGCAAGTGGGTGTTCAAAATCTTGGTAATTGGTGCTTGGAAGTTGGGATGGGATCTTCAGATGAAGTGTATTTTTCAGAAGAGAGGCATTGGATATTTTGAGACGGGTGGAGAGGAAGGAGCTGGTGGCATGTTTGGGCCACTAGAGGAATGATTAATATTTTCTGGCCACATCAGTGTTGGCTAATGTGCAGTGCTACATATCTGTGATTATTTGCACTGGTTTGGAAAATGAAAAAGAAAAAGGTTGGCAAAAACTAGAACAAAAAAAGCCCAATTGCATGTTTTTTTTTAATTGTTATCTGTCAAGGGCTTATTTATGTTGTTAATTCTTTATCAAACGATGATAGTTGCTCTGAATTATTGGGCTCTAGCAATAATTGGGGTAAAACACAACTGCTGTAGTTGAATTTTGTGACTTCGCTTGATGAAGAATGGAAGAGATTTTTGGCATAACCTTATATCTTATTGTTAGGGAAAAGTTCAAAAAAGTATATTTCTTGCACATCAAGTTTTGTGTGTTTTTTTGGTTTCACTTTAATACATTATGTTTTCTGTGGTCAAACTTATAGAACATTGTTAATTACTTTTAATGTGGCATTGACATGGATTAAATGATATTATTTTCCCAATATGTTGGTAGCAAATTAGAATGCACCCATATAAGGTATTTTAAAAAAAAAAAAAAAATAGAATGTAAATAAAAACTGAAAGTTGATGAAAGAAAATAAAAATGTTCAAAAGCAGAGAAGAAACCTTTGATAGACCTCTCTCTTCTTACTAGGTGATCAAGTTCTCAAATCAGCTAACATCCTGTTGATAGACTCCTCTTTCGAAAGCAGTGAAGTGATATGCACCCAAAACTAAACAAGCATTTATGAATATCCAAAATTAAATCACATATGAGTTTGTTTAAGCAGTTCGATACTCTTTTTTTTTTTTTTTTTTCTTTCAGCTTACTCCTTTTTGTTTGGGGCCCAATTTGAGTAACTTCATCTTCGATAATAGAACAAAAGCCATTGTGTAGCATATCTTTTTGCAATGCACTTATTTATGCAAAATGGCATGGAATTAATGGTTTTTGAGTCCCAATGACAGATAAAAGAAAGTGAGAATCAAAAGACCCAATTACAGAAAGGGGGAAGAAAAGTGTTGGAGGATAATATGTAGGGAAAAGTAAATTAAAATGAATGACAAGAGAAGAACCAGGTCTCAAGAACTTGGTTTTATTGCTAATAAAGTGTGAGAAGGAGAATGTAGGAGAGAAATTAGGGTTTTTTGAGAGAGAGAGATCGAGGGAAAAATGATATGGCAGAGGGGCTAAAGGATTTAGGGTGGTAACTCATGGTAGAGATCAATGTCTTTTGGGGTTCCCTTAGTAGTGATTGAAGAAAGGAGGAGGGGGTTGGGGAGAATTGGGTTTCAATGCGGGAATTTGGGGAAGGAATAAGATTATGGGGTTTCAGTAGCTTTTCTTTTGTTATTATTAGTTTGAACATTCTTTGAAAACAAATAGAAAAAAAAAAAAAAAATACCCTCACTCTATTGACTTCTTTTGTTTTTCAATCTTGAGAGCAATTCTTATGATGTAGAGCAATAATATACTTAATTAAATTTTCCATGCCTGGTTCTCTAAAATTATATGAACAATATATACAGGAACATCATTTTACTTTGTTGCAACATGAGACTGAAAAACTTCGGAATGATATCGAGAAAATGCGCAGCGAATTGAGGTTTGATTTAGCGATACCCTACTAGTTATGTTGTTTGTTAACATGTAAGTTTCTGATTCTGTTTCTTCTATGATGATCTTCACATTTTAAAGACCATGGTTGTGATACAGGCATGAAATTGACAAAGTCACTGCAGGGCAACGGCTGGATTTGAATCTTGAAAGAGGGTAAGGAAAGCAATGGAAAACCAATTTCTCTAATTTCTTATTTCTGACGGCTAATCACTTGTGTGGTGTTTAATGTAATGCAGGACGATGAGGGATGAGCTAGCAAATCAGAATGCTGAAACCTCTAACCTTACTAACAAACTCGATAGGGTGAATGAGCATTACGAGTGAAATTGGGAAATTCTGAAGTATACAGATGATTACATTTTTGACATTTTTCTTTGTTACAATTTAATTTTCAGGAAATTCACGCATTAAGAGCCCAATTGGAAGGTGCAAAATATGATGTGATAAAGTACTGCATAGGTACTCTTGTTTCCATTTCTGCTGTTGGTCTTGCTGTGGTCCGAATGGTACTGTAAAATTGCAATCAATGGTTGCTTAGCCTGAATTAAAAAAAAAAAAAAATAATAGCTCGTTTTTTTGAAGCTATTATTTTGTTTGCAAAATATTAAAAAAGTGTAAAATTTAATTCAGATTTTTCCATCATTTTTGTTGTTGTATCTTGTACTTTATCATAGAACAAGTAAAAAGCTGATTCAGATGTATGATGATGTATTCTACTTTCACTAGGAAGGATATTTTGGATTTAATCAAATGAGGTCCCTAGTTCTTTTTTTTTTTTTTTAAATTTATTGGAAATGGATTTTTATTTTTATTCCTTGGAAGTGGGGTTGTTGGTGTATTACTCTGCTTTGGGCTTATTTGGAGGAGCAGTTAGTGTTTACTCTCAATCATTTGTTTGTATGTTGTGTTTGATAAAGATAATTATTGAATTAATGTTTTAAAATTAGCTTAGTACATAAATTAATCTCTAATTCATTAGATCTTGTAGTAGCCAAATCATTAATGCATGTGTTTTAAATTGGAATATCATCTATTTAGAAATGAGATGTTTTCTCTTTAATTCTCTCTTAAGTTATATTTCTTGAACTACCATCGATTTTTTCTTTTGATCGGCGGTGGTTCCAATATCTTATGTTAATTTTAATATGGATAGTCTTTTCCCTACTGTTATTGTCACATGCATCATCGGTTCCACTTATTCATCCTTTACTTTCGCATATTCTTCTACTGTTGCTCGACACTCTTTCTGCTTGATCTCGTTCTTTGCCACTTTATTTCGACTGTTGCCTCCTAATCTCCATTTTTACCATATGTTTGTAGATGAATTTGTGCTTCCTCCTGCTAAGATAATACTTTTTATTTTATTATTTTGTTTTAGATTATTTTTTGTTTTTATGTTATTTTGTTTCTCTTGTTGGAAGTTTTGTTATGTCTTCTCTTGTTGAAAGTTTTTTTTTTATTTTTTATTATGAGTCCGGTGGTATGTCTGTGTACTGTTGCATTTCAAATGCTCACAAAGAAGATAGTGATTTGTCAAATTGTTCCAATATTACAGTTGCAATTTTTTAAAACCAACTATATGACAGTTGGATGTTCTATTGAACATTTGCGATGTGTGAATCAGTTTGCTTATGTTAGGGTAGTTGATTCTATATCAAGTCATTTTTTTTATTGAAATTTGTATTCAGCCAGTAATGATTAATGAAATTTAATTTTATTTAAAAAAAAAAAAAGAAATGAGATGTTTTGGTTTGATATATGATAAAAAATTGATAGATTTCAATAATGCATAGAAAGGTTTGTTGTAATTTAAAATCTTTTCAATCATTTGCAAGTTTTACTCTTGGTATCGAATCTATGTTTATTGGTGTCTAGCTCGAATTTACAGAAAGACTACTAAAAGAGTTGAACAATAGTTATTATTTACTACCGCGCACGATTTAATTTTTCAAGTCGAAATTGTTGCTATCATTATTTATATTTTTAATTTGTTTTAATATTATTTTTTAGAAATTAAAATATTGTAAGAATTTGTGATTTCATATTATTCTATTTTATCATAATGAATATTTATTTTTTTTAAAAAAAATAAGAATGTCACATCATCTGGATTTGGTGGTATTCATAGCTAAGTGCAAAGATTGATATGATTTGAATTTATTAATTTTATTTTTCAAAAGATATTATATACAACCCAAATACTCCCTCATTCCTTTTTATAAGTCGTTTAAGGAAATATTACAAGAATTAAGAAATTATTTAATAAGCACAATTATAAAGAAAAAAAATAAATATGACTAAATTACCCTTGTTTTTGAAAGATTCAAAATTATTAATTCATTAATTATTTCTAACTAAGAGATAAAGGACAAAATTGAAAGTGGTCTTTCTGTTCCCTTTGAAAAGTCCTTTTCTCTTGTCCCTCTGACAAGCTCTACCTAAGAGATTATTGTATTTCATTCTACTTGGTTTCTATTTCATCATATCTGTCATGGCTAGTTCCAGTAGTACTGTGCATGAAATCGAGGATAGTTATGCGAAAGTCAACCTTGACGAAGAGGAGGGCGGTGGAGTTGAAGTCATTGACTCTGATGGGGAGGAGGAAGGGGACTTTGTTGATCTGCGTTGGGCCATAGAAGGTCGTTTCCTTACTAATAAGGGAATCAACTTCTCAGTTATGAAAAATGTGTTAGCTTCGGTATGGAGACCAATGTGTGGTCTACGTGTGAAGGAGTTAAAGTCAAATATCTTTCTATTTTAGTTTTTCCATGAACGTGATATGCAAAGAGTTCTTAACAATGGCCCTTAGTCATTTGAGCAGCATCCTCTAATTTATAAGCGGCTTGAATTGGGAGAACAACCTACTAAAGTTCCCTTGTACTATAGAATTCTGGATTCAACTCTATGATTTGCCATGTGGATTTATGTAGGAGAAGGTAGCGAAACAGGTGGGAAATTACATTGGGACTTTCATTGAAAATGATCCTAATAATTTTGGGGGCTATGGAGAAGCTATATCTGCATAAAAGTCTCCTTCGATGTGCGCAAACCCCTCAAATGCAAAATGAAAATCAAAAAGAAGGGTGGAGACTGGGCATGGATCACTTTCAAGTATGAAAGGCTTTATATGTTCTACTTTCATTATGGAATCATCGAACATTCAGAGAATTTCTGTGAAAAGTATTATGCCTCTTCGGATACTTCTGCAGAAAAAGTCTATGGAGCTTGGTTTTGTGCTCCTCTACGGCGTGCCAAAACATTTGTGGGTGCGAAATGGCTTCTTGAGGGGCTGGACGATGATAACTCCGGTGGTGGTAAAGATGGCGAAGATAGTTTGATGCCTGATTTGGAAAGTCCACTAATCAATGCTAAAAAACCGTAACTTGCTAATGATGGGGGAACTGATGGTTTAAGGAAATTAGTGGTTAGTGGCAAAAAAAGATGGGATTTGTGAAGCTATAGTAGTTGACAATGGGACGGGTAAGGCAGATGTGCATGATTCCAGTAATATGGAGGATCATGGTCAAACATTTGGTGTGATAATTACTGACTCTAAAAGAAGGCGTAAGGAGGGTGAAAGTGATGCTTGTGGGCCTAGTGATATTGGGCCTTGTTTTACTTCAAAAACTTCAAAAAACTTGATATTCAGGCCTAATAAGTACCATCAGTTGGAACTGTTGTGGTTTGGGCAACCCACGATCAGTTCAAGAGTTATTGGACCTTGTGTCCATCAAAAAGCCTTGTTTTATTTTCTTAATGGAAGTGAAGGTGGGTAAAGCAAAATTGGGCTATAAGGGCCTGTTTTATGTTGATTGTGTGGGTCTTAGTGGCGGACTAGCTCTGTTTTGGAAAGAACGAAATATGGCACAACTCATTAGTTATTCTAGAACCCATATTGATGTATTCGTTACTGTTTATGGGATGCATAACTGGAGATTAACCTGTTTCTATGGGTTCCCTGAGAGACAAAGAAGACAAGAATCGTGGGATTTTCTCAGACATTTAAAGCTACAATCGATAAAGCCATGGTGTATCATTGGAGTTTTCAATGATCTCTTATGCCAAAATGAGAAAAGGGGTAGGCTTCCACATCCAGCTTACCTGATTCGGGGGTTCAATCATGCAATTGAAGATTGCAGTCTTCATGATCTGGGTATGGTTGGTTATGCATACACTTGGGAAAAAAGTAGAGGGAAAAATTTATGGATAGAGGAGAGGTTAGATTGCGCTCTTGCAGATTTAAATTGGTGCTCCACTTTCAAGAATGCTCAGGTGTTCAATCTCGAAACCCATTCTTTAGATCACTCTGCAATTTTTCTTGATTTTGTTACTTTTAATTTTTGAAGAAGGGAGAAGCGTTTCAGATTCGAAAACTCATGGTTGAGATATGAGGATTGTGGGCGAATAGTGAAAGAGAGTTGGAGGTTGGGTGATTCTAGGGATTTGCATATTAAAATCCAACATTGTGGCCAACAATTACAATAATAGGGAAGTGAAGTTTTTCACAAATTTAGAAAAGAGATTTCTATTTGTAAAGGTAGGCTCCATGCTCTAAAGCCTTTGAGAGATGCTGCCTCTTTAAAAGAATACAACGAGCTTATTCATAAGCTTCAAGCTCTTTTAGATCAACAGGAAGCCTTTTGGCGTCAAAGAGCTAAGCAATGTTGGTTGCAGGAAGGTGACTCAAACTCAAAATTTTTCCACCAATTTGCTTCGGCCCGTAAGAAAAAGAATTCCTTTGATCATCTTAAAGATACTCAAGCTAATTGGATTGGCTGGGAATCAAGCATTCAGACTCACATTTTTGAGTACTTTATTGATTTATTCAGTTCTAGAGCTGTGATGGAGAGAGGATCCTGAGCAAGGTTAAACGAAAAATGTCATTGGATCAAAATGAAGAACTAATAATACCTTTCGATCCTGGAGAGGTGAAAGCAACCATTTTCTCTATGTTCCCAGACAAATCACCGGGCCCTGATGGTATGAATCCTGGGTTTTTTCAGCATTATTGGGATGTGGTTGGGAGTGATGTTACTCAGTTTTGTTTGACCTGTTTGAATGAGGCTAGGTTCCCTGATGGTTTGAATGCTACATTGATAGTATTAATTCCCAAGAATAAGAACCCAAAGAGTCTTTCTGATCTCAGGCCCATTGCTTTATGCAATGTTGTTTACAATATTATGGCCAAAATGTTAGTGAACAAAATAAAGGGGGTGCTTAAGGAAGTCATATTAGAAACGCAAAGTGCGTTTGTCCCGGATAGGCTAATCACTGACAATGTGATGGTGGCCTTTGAAATTGGGCATTATCTCAAGATAAAACGCTTTGGAAAGGAGGGGCAGACAGCTCTTAAACTGGATATGTCTAAAGCCTATGCCGAATCGAATGGGACTTTCTTAGAGGTATGATGCTCAGGTTGGGTTTTAATGAAAGATGGGTCAATCTAATCATGCTTTGTGTTTCCACAGTCCAGTATACAGTGATTCAAAATGGGGAGTCGATTGATCCTATTATTCCTAAACGTGGCCTCAGACAAAGCGATCCATTGTCATCATATCTCTTCATCCTTTGTGCTAAAGGATTATCCATTATGCTCAATGAATATGAATCTAAAGGTTTGATACATAGCTGTAAGATTGCTAGAAATGCACCAGTGGTCTCCCATTTATTTTTTGAGGATGACAGTCTTCTTTTTTCAGAGCAAACGTGAATGAAGCTCAACACATTAAAGATTGTTTGGCTGCATATGAAACATTAGGTCAAATGATCAACTTTTAAAAATCCAATATTTTATTCAGTCAAAACACCAAGGCAAATATGAAGATGGTGATTTGCTCCTTACTGAACGTTGCCCTGACAAATGATCATGGCAGGTATTTCGAATTGTCCTCATTAATTGGTAGGCATAAAAAATCCGTATTTGCGTATATTGAGCAGAAGATTAAACAAATATTGGGGGGTTAGAATAAAAAAATCCTCTCAAGAGTTGGCAAAGAAATTATATTGAAGAGTGTTGCTCAATCAATGCTTACTTATGCCATGAGTGTATTCCTCCTTCCAATTAGGTTGTGTGAAGACTTAGAAAGGTTGATGAACGCCTACTGGTGGAGTAATGGGGAGAGTTGCAACAACGGTGTTCGTTGGATGAGCTGGAAACATTTATGTATTCATAAAAGTAAGGGGGGACTGGGTTTCAAAAGGCTTCATGAATTTAATTTAGCCCTTTTGAGCAAACAAGGATGGAGACTACTGACTAATCCCAATTCCTTAGTAGCAAGGATATACAAGGCGAAGTACTTTCCAAAGATTCCTTCCTCGATGCCACATTGGGTACAAACCTAAGTTTGCCATGGCGGAGCATTCTTGTTGGACAATCACTACTTAAGGATGGTGTATTGCAACGAGTAAGAACAGGTAGAAATATAAAGATATGGTGTTCTCCATGGCTTGCAGACCCAATGAATCCATATATTGAATCAGATGTTGTTCCTAGGCTTAGTGAAGCTACTGTGTCTTCTATTCTGTTGACCAACAGTAGAGGGTGGGATGAAGACCTTATCAGGGATCTCTTTAACCAACGGGATGCAGAGTTGATCCTCAAAATTCCAATATGTCATGGAAATCAGGAGGTTACATGGTTATGGAAGCATGAACGAAAAGGCATCTACACCATGA
>CATKHJ011140500.1:0-11990 GCA_949750685.1 Vernicia montana
TATATATATATATATTTAATTTATTTATTAAATATTATATATATATATATATACAATATATTATAGTATATATAATAATTTTAATATATATATATATATATATAATATTATTAATAAATATATATATATAATTTATTATAATAAAAAGTTAGTTAAATAAAAAAATCAAACCAAACCCAACCCAACCATATAATATATTATATTATATATAAAAATTTTAATATATATATAATATATTATTAATAAATATATACATAATATGTATAAAATATATATATATATTATAAAAAAAGAAAAAAAAACAGTGAAACCAATAAACCGAACTGAATCAAACCGAACTTTTTCAGTTCGATTCGATTTTTACTATAAGTTCGGTTCGATTCGATTTTAGAAAAATATAGTTTTGATTATTTCGGTTATTTCGGTTTGGTTTGGTTTAAAATCGAACCGACCGAATGCTCACCCCTACTAAGTAGTACTGTAATTTTTTTTCTTTCAAATTTTCTTGTTTTTAAAGATAAGTACACCAACAACATGAAGTATTCCAAATTTTTTTTTTTTTTCTCAATTTGCCTTGGTTAATTAATATACATGTTCTATTATAATAAGTAATTCAAAATATATTTTATATATACGCTACAATAAAATATTGGTCATGTCATTGAATTAGTTGTTTGATATTTGAAATAATACTTTATATTGTGAAAGTTAGGAATTCAAAATTTGCTATAAAACTTTTTGATATAGATAAAAAACACAATAATAGTAAATAATATCAAAAAGTTGTTTCAGAGATTGTTTGATTTAGTAGTAACAGTCAGTTTTGAGCGAATAGGGGCGACAATCAATTTTGAGCGATTGGCGATTAATAATTAAAAGCCAGTGATTAATTAATTTTAAAGTGTTTGGTAATTCAACTATTAATATTGCGTTTGAACAATAAAATTATTAAAAAGTACATTTATATTTTTCTATAAATATTAAATTATAATTAGTTAATTTTTTATAAAGTTATTATTGATAATAAATTATACTTAAATATCGTTTGGTATCACATAGTCTACTTATTGGAAAGTATACTTTCCAGGAAATACACTCTCCGGGAAGTTATTTCCCAAAAAGTATAAATAATTGTGTGTTTGATTTGCATATAACTTCTTGGGAAATAATTTTTTTTGTTTGATTTTATATTGTCATTTTTAGAAATTAATAATATAAAAAATAATAATACATAACCCCATTTACCTAGTCCTATTTAATAGAGAGTAGATATGTCAATTTACATTTATCTCAATTAAGGAAGTATAACTTACCTAACTCCCCTAAGGAAATTATTTCCCCCAAACTCAGAAAGTAGATATTTTTATTTTCTAAGAATTTTATTCAATCATGACTACTAAACAAACCAATTTTTTTTATTTCCTATAAAATTCTACTTCTTACCTCACTTATCTCATACCAAATAATACCTTATTACAACATTATTTTGTGATTGTTAAAAAAATTTCATAAAATTGAAAAATAAAAAA
The DNA here is from genome assembly GCA_949750685.1 of Vernicia montana. Taxonomy (NCBI): domain Eukaryota; kingdom Viridiplantae; phylum Streptophyta; class Magnoliopsida; order Malpighiales; family Euphorbiaceae; genus Vernicia; species Vernicia montana. Next base: position 1,530 of record CATKHJ011140500.1, read on the forward strand.
TGAAAAAACAGAAATTCAGAAAAATATAAACTTATGGTTTTTTAGTAAATTTCAATAAGTTTGCTTATAAATAAAGTGAAATTATAGGACTTTTACTTATTCTCATTTAGCTTTTACTCTGAAAGCTCAAAATTTGATCGGTGGAATCAACACTAAAAATAAAATTTATAGAACGCTAAAAATAAAATTTGATTTAGTAAATATTAATTTAAAGTGGTGTATCATTCAACTGTTGACCGCTAGTCGCTAGAGTAAAACGCTAATCCAAACACCTATTCAATCCCATTTTAAAATGTAATATCAAAATGTAAATTATTTTTTATCAATTTTATTATTGAGCGAAACACTTTTTATACATATGTGTCAAAGTTAAAATGTATTGGACTTATATAAGTTGGATTACTTTTTTTTTTATTATAAGTCATTTATAATTCTTGTAATTAATCAATGTGAGATCTATCTCCACATTTATTTTTTCATTTTATTCTTTTATATGGTTTAATAATATGTAAAGTGACAAAATTTGATCCAATTCAAATTCATTTATATATAAATTTAATTCATAATTCACTTGAATTTATATGAAATTCAAATGACTCAAATCTATTGAGTGTTAATACGTGCGATTCATTTGATTTGACTCTAACATGTCTTCATCCAAAATGTGTCTAACTTTTTTTTTTTTTTAAGAGAATACTTTGAATCTTCATTTATATGTTAAAAATAATAGATCTTAATCTGAAAATAAAAAATATATATTAAAAAGTACTAAAATAAAATGGCTTGAATTTCTTTCAATATTCTTCAATCGTATTAATAATGCATTAATAAAAAATATATATTAAGACATTCTAAAGTTATTTTTGAAAAAATAATAAAAAATATAACTTGACTTGACTCGAAACTTGCAAAGTTTATCTAATTTTTATATGAAATTATTTTTGAAAATTAATTCAATGTATAATTTGATTTGTCCACAATCCGAAATGGCTAGAACTAAATACATAAAATAAAAAAATAAAATAAAAATAGTAACTTATAATTCGAGCTTAAAATTAGGAAAAATGTGAAAATTTGACAATATTATTTACCTCATAGAGCACATCGCCCCTTTTTATTTTCAAGATATAAAAATGATCCTGACGTTACAAAATTAGGTCATCGTTCCCGTTCTTCCATTCTCTCTCTCTCTCTCTCTCTTATATATATATATATACACACACACTTATTAATACTTTAATTATCCTTAAATTAATTATAATATATTTTTTTCAAATGATTTTTATTAAATAAAATTTCAGTTTGAAATAATTAGATTTTAAAGTTTTCACTTTTCATGTAATTAAAAGAATAAATAATTAATTAACTTAAACATAGTTTATATTAATTAGTTTTAGATCATATTTTATGTGCTTTTTATATTTTTTTATTTAATTTCTATTTTTTAAAAATTATTTTAAAATATTTTTTTAATACGTGACATAATTCACACTTTTGTACATTAAAAAAATTTGAATATTAAATGCTAAAAATAAAATATATGTGCACAAAAGTGTGAATTGTGTCACGTGTTAAAATAATTTAAAATATTTTTTATTGAATTTTAAAATATTTTTTAAAAATATAAATTAAAGAAAAAATATAAAAAACGCACAAAATGTGACCTAAAACTAGTTAATATAAATTATGTTTTAAGTTACTTAATTTTTTTTTAATTACATGAAAAGTGAAAATTTTAAAATTTAATTATTTCAAATCAAAATTTTATTTAATTTAAATTATTTGAAGAAAATATATTATAACTAAATTAAAGATAATTAAAATATTAATAAATGAGTAAGAAAATATGATAATTAATATATATATATATATATATATATATATATATATATATATATAGAGAGAGAGAGAGAGAGAGAGAGAGAGAGAGAGAGAGAGAGAGAGAGAGAGAAAGAGAGAGAGAGTGGCACGATAACTCAATTTTGTAACGTTAGAGTTATTTTTGTATCTTAAAAAATATAAAGGGGCGATGTGCTCCATGAAGTAAACAATAAGATCAATTTTTTTATATTTTCCTTTGAAATTATCAAAATAAAAAATAACTTGATTAATAGTATTATCAGAACTGAATTGAGTGTTAAGCCGTAAGATTAAAAATGAAGGTTCAACCGTTGGTTCAATGGTCCAACCTCTGGTTTTTTAATAATAATAAAATTGTATATTTTTAATTATTAGATATATATAAAAATATAATTAAACATTTATATGAAAATAATTATATTTTTAGTATATAATTAATAATTTATAAATTTAAACCCAACTTAATAAAATATTAAATATATCTAAAAATTAAATTAAACTTTATAATATTGCGGTTCAACCACACGATTTGATTAAAAACCGCACGGTTCAACTACAATTCAATGCAAATCACTCAATTCTCTTGCTTATTCAATATTTTAATTGAACCAACTTATAATACCTTATAAGTCACGGTTGAACTAATCCGACCTGTTGTATAGTCAACTATTTGAAAACATGTAATTGTGGCTAACTATTTGGGAGCCTATATAATTGCTCCCTCTCTTCATTTAAGGCTCCCTCTCTTCATTCATTATGCATCCCAATTCTCTAAGTAATAGAGATAATTTCTACTGAGAGAAAAATATAGATAGTGTTTTCTTCTATTTCAAGAGAAAGTGTTGTTATCTCCTTGTGGTGTAAAGAGAGGTTGTAATTCCTATTATTTTTCATAGTGAAATTTTTCTATTTTTACCCGTGATTTTTTACCCTAATTTGTTTGGAGTTTTCCACGTAAAATCTGTGTGTCCAAATTATCTTCATTATTTTATCAAATTATTAGTTGAGTTCTTGCTCTAATATGGTCCTAATTCCGCAACAAGTGGTATCAGAGCTGTTGGTTTTAAGTTTTCTTGAAAATTAAGAGTATGTTATGTGACTGCAGTTTTGACTGATCTTTCACATCAGAAAAAAAAAATTCCGAAAATTATTGCTGTATATAGTACTATGAGGTACTGTGCAAATTGTTACTATTTACGGATATGGATATTGTTTATACATATAGTTACTATTCACATATACGTATACTATTCACACATATTATAGCCTAGCTGAAAATAAGTGTGGTAGTATGAAAATGCATATCTAAGAAAAATTATGGCTAAAAAAAGACTTGGTATTTAAATGTGTCTATTGTGATCCACCTTTCTTTCCTGGAAACTTACCTGGTGTACTGTCCACGAACTACAGTCACTATTCCAGTATACAGTATTATTCAAGTGAAATAGTGGGAGCTAGATTTGCTTAAAAAAGTTTGTGATAAAAGCAATGGCGGCAAAATTTGAAATTGAAAAATTCAATGGGAGTAATTTCTCACTGTGAAAGTTGAATATGAAGGCAATATTGAAAAAAGATAATTGTCTTGCGACTATCAGTGAAAGGTCTGCGAGACTCATAGATGATAAGTGGAATGAGATGAATGGAAATGTTATAGCAAACTTTCATCTGGCATTAGCAGATGTGGTATTGTCGAGCATAGAAGAGAAAAAGACGGCAAAGGAGATTTGGGATCATCTCAATAAATTATATGAGTCAAAAGCACTCCACAATAAAAATTTCCTTAAAAGGAAGTTGTACACTTTTCGGATGTCAGAATCTACTTTAGTGACAGAGCACGTAAATACCTTAAATAATCTATTTTCTCAACTTACATCGTTGTGAGTTAAAATAGAGCCGAATGAACGTGCTAAACTTCTACTCCAAAGTCTACTTGATTCATATGATCAGCTCATCATCAATTTAACAAATAATATCCTCACGAATAATTTAGTCTTCGATGATGTTGCAGCCGCAGTTCTAGAAAAGGAGAGCCAATGCAAGAACAAGGAGGACAAGTTGGCCAGTTCACAGCAAATGGAGGCATTGACGGTGAGAGGAAGATCAACAGAGCATGGCCCCAGTGGGAGCCACAATCAGGGAAGATTAAAATCGAGGAGTAAGAAGAATATAAAGTGCTACCACTGTGGTAAGAAGGGTCACATGAAGAAAGATTGTTGGAATTTAAACAAAAATTTCAGTCCTCAAAGAAATGTAGCAAGCACTTCAAATGATGGCAATGCTCTATGTTATGAAGTGGCGACGATTGATACAAACAGACATAATTTAACTGATGTCTGGTGTTTTGACTCAGGGGCTACCTGGTATATGACCTCTTAGAGAGATCATTATGAATCTATCTCAGGAGGATCTGTATACATGGTTGATAATCATGCCTTGAAGATCATCGGTATTGAAATCATCAAACTAAAAGATGTATGATGGGACAATTCACACTATTCAAAATGTGCGACATGTAGAGGGCTCGCAGAAGAATCTGTTGTCTGAAGGACAACTGGATGATCTTGGGTGTAAGATCGAAACCCAAAATGGGATTAAGAAAATAATTCGAGGTGCGTTTGTACTTATGAAAGGATAGAAAAAGGCTGTAAACTTGTATAAAATGATGGGAGAGACTATGCAGGAAAGAGAAACATCCGTTGCTTCGAGAAATTTGAATGACAGATCTGCGACAATGTGGAATTGCAAACTTGGGCATATCTCTGAGCAAGAAATGAAAATTCTTGCAGAGAAAAATCTACTTCTGGGACTCACAAAGGTTTCCTTACCCTTTTGTGAGCATTGTGTTACAAGCAAGCAACACAGGATAAAATTCAACACATCAAATTCTAAAAGTAAGAAAGTTCTAGAATTGGTTCACTCTGATGTATGGCAAACACCAATTCCATCCTTAGGAGGAGCGAAGTATTTTGTGTCCTTCATAGATGATTATTCCAGAAGATGTTAGGTGTATCCTATCAAAGGGAAGGTAGATGTATGTTTAGTTTTCAAAGTATTCAAAAGCGCGGGTATAACTTAAATCTGGGGAAAGATCATGTGTTTGAGGACAGATAATGGAGGAGAATATACCAGCAATGAATTTGCTAAATTTTGTAATCAAGAAGGCGTTAAGAGATAGTTCACTACAACATACACTTCTCAATAAAATGGAATGGCAGAGCGGATGAACATAACCCTGTTAGAAAGAACAAGGGTCATGTTGGGAGTTGCAGGTTTGGAAAAAATATTCTGAGCAGAAGCAGTCAACACTACATGTTATGTGATTAATCGGTCACCATCAACTGCAATTGAGTTGAAAACACCGATGGAGATGTGGACGGAAAAACCTATTGATTATTCGAACCTCCATATATTCGAAAGTCCTGTGTACGTGATGTATAATGCCCAAGAAACTACAAAATTAGATCCAAAATTCAGAAAATGCATATTTCTGGGTTTTGCTTATGGAATGAAGGGGTATCGCCTATGGGATCCCACTACCCATAAAGTTGTGATCAACAGGGATGTTATATTTGCAGAAGGGAAGCTGCAAGAGAAAGGTGATAGTAGCAGTTTGAAAAAAGGTCCAGAAACTATAATGGTACAGGTGGAAAAAGAGTATGATTCAAAAGATTTTTCTAAAGCAACACTGAAAATTGAGGAATGAGAACTAGTTGAGACTGAAACTACAGAAGTTCAATGATAGACTCGTGAAAAAAAAAACTAGCATGGTAGTCTGATTATCTTATGGAGAGCAATGTTGCATACTGTTTTCTAACAGAAGATGGTGAACCATCAAATCTTCAAGAGGCGATGGATAGTTCAGATACATCTCAGTGGATTGCAGCAATGCAAGAAGAAATTGAAGCTCTTCATAAAAACAAGACTTGGAAGCTTATGCCGTTACCACAAAGAAGAAAGCCTATTGGTAATAAATGGGTTTTCAAGATCAAACGAAATAGTGATGATCAAATGGAGCAGTATCATGCAATACTGATGGTAAAAGGGTATGCTTAGAAAAAAGGTATTGACTTTAATGAGATATTTTTCCCTGTAGTTCGACTTAATACAATCCGAATAGTTCTGACAATGTGTACTAATCTTAACCTACATTTAGAGTAGTTAGATATGAAAACTGCTTTTCTTTATGGAGATCTTGAAGAAGAAATATATATGCTTCAACTAGAAGGATTTGAAGAACATGAAAAGTAGAACTTGGTTTGCAAGTTAAACAAATCTTTATATGGTCTCAAACAGGCGCCGAGGTGTTGGTATAAGAGATTTGATTCTTTCATTATGAGCCTTGGATATAATAGATTAAATGTAGACCCTTGTGCCTATTTCAAAAGGTTTGGTGATAATGATTTCATCATTATGTTGTTGTATGTTGATGACATATTGGTAACAGGCCCCAACAAAGATCATATTAAAGATTTGAAGGCTCAGTTGGCTAAGGAGTTTGAAATGAAGGATTTGGGACTAACAAACAAGATTTTAGGGATGCAAATTCACTGAAACAAAAATAAAAGTAAGATTTGGCTTTGTCAAAAGAATAATTTGAGGAAGATCTTGCAATACTTCAATATGCAAGATTGTAAGCCAATTTCTACCCCACTTTCTGTTAATTTCAAGTTATCCTCCAAGATGAGTCCTAGCAGTGAAGCGGAGAGGATGGAGATGTCTCGAGTACCGTATGCATCAGCAGTGGGAAGCTTTATGTTCGCTATGATTTGTACAAGATCAGACATTGCACATGCAGTGGGAGTGGTTAGCCGATACATGGCAAATCCTGGTAGAGAGCATTGGAATACAATAAAGAGGATCCTAAGATACATTAAGGGGACCTCAGATGTTGCATTGTATTATGGAGGATAATCTACTGTCATAGGATATGTTGGCTCAGATTATACAGGTGATTTGGACAAAAGCAAATGCACCACATGTTATTTGTTTATTCTTGCTGGCGGAGCAGTAAGCTGGATTTCAAAATTACAGTCAGTTGTGGTTATGTCAACAACAAAAGCAGAGTATGTAGCAGCTATACAAGTTAGTAAAGAAGCAATCTAGTTGAAAATGATAATTGAAGAACTCGGGCACAAACATGAAAAAAAAATTTCTATTTTGTGATAGTTAGAGTGCCTTGCATCTGGCAAGGAATCCAACTTTTCATTTAAATATGAAACACATTCGAGTTCAATGCCATTTCATTCGTAAGAAAGTGGAAGAAATAATTATGCATATTCAGAAAGTTCATACCAAAGACAACCTAACAGATTTTATGACAAAGACAGTCAATACTGACAAGTTTGTTTGGCGTCAATCCTCTAGTGGCCTGATAAAGACATGAGCAACATAGAGATGGCAAGGAAAAAAGAATAGTGTGAAGATTGATTGATTCTCAATCAAATCTTTAAGTAGAAGATTGTTGTATAGTCAAATAAGGTGGACACCGATTTGAAAACATGTAAAATAATTGGCACAGCTTGCAAAATGCAAGCTGTGACCAACTATTTGGGAGTCCATATAAAAGCTCCCTCTCCTCATTCATTATGCATCCCAATTTTCTAAGTAATAGAGAGAGTTTTTAGTGAAAGAAAAATATAAAGAGTGTTTTTTTCTATTTTAAAAGTGAGTGTTGTTGTTCTCTCCTTGTGATTTAGAGAAAGGTTGTAACTCCTATTATTTTTTATAGTGAAAATTTTCTATTTTTATCATAATTTTTTATCCTAATTTATTTGAAGTTTTTCACATAAAATTTATGTGCCTAAATTATTTTCATTATTTTCTCAAATTATTAATTGCGTTTTTGCTATCTAATTCCACAACACAACCGACAGATCAATTTGATTATGATAACTATTGATTATAAGCCATTTGCCCGCGCCTGGTCCACCTCTATGCATATGTGTGGTTTTTTTTTTTCTTTTCTTTTTGCACAAAATAAATGAGCATAGACAACCGTTTATCCTTGCGCGTTTTCTATACAATGATTGCAAACAAAAAATTAAATAAATTATAAATCTCAATGGAAAAATGAAAACAAAAAATTTGTGATTAGGCATAATAATAGTAATAGATTATGGATAATAATGATAATTAAATTAAAAGGAAAAGTTTGAGGAAATGATAGAAATGAAAAGATAATAATAATGAGAAAGAATAAACCCAACAAAAGGGGAAAAGCACAAAAAGATTGATTGATGCAAAAGAAAAAGCAAATGAGAATTGAGAACAACAATTTGGCATCGCTTGGAAAAGAATCACAACACTCTCAAAATCATCCTGTTCTGCCACGTGTAACCTTTCTTCACGCGGCAAGATCCTGACTCCATATGGGAACTACTTTTGAATCCTACTCTATCAATTCCATCTCTGTTGTTACTTTTTTTTTTTAATTAATAATTTTTTTTATGAGTAAAGACAAGGGTGAGCAGTAATTATAATTGTCAGATAAAAAACATTCTAAAATCTTTGATACGTGAATAATACCTTTTTATTTGATTTAATTAATTTTTTCTTTCCTTTTCTTAAAGAAAAAATCTATTAATATCAAATACATGATTTTCATCATCAAATGGTGAATTTCAATTCTTATAATTAAATTTATTTTTTTTCCAGGTAATATATGCATGACTTTTGAAATTTGATTGAATTTTTTTTTTCAAGAAAATCAATTAAAAAAATATTTTTTTTAATGAAAAATAAATTTATAGGTAGTTTTTTATCGTCAAATTATTATTTTATTTCTAAGATTTGACTATATTAACGAAGTAATTCATCTTCTATATTAACGAAGTAATTCATCTTTTTTACTAAATTAATTAAGTAATCATTCAGTTTTTCTTCCATTAACACTTTAGTTATTATGTTCAAAAATTCATTAAAAATATGTATAAATATTAAAATCACCCTCATTTTAATATAAAATTTCCATCTCTACTAACATCAATTTCTCTTTTTTTTTTTTTTTCCCTCTTTCTTTACGAAGAAAATTCACACCTTCACTAATTAATTCCCAAGAAATTAAGTTAATTTAGTCAATTTAATTCCAAATTCCTACAAATTAAGCACAAAACAAAAGGTATTATGTGTAATTGAAAATCCATAAATAAAAGCACAAAACAAAAGCACACTTTCTTCTAATTTTCTCTACAATGCTTCTGCAACAACCCAATTGGCCACCTCCCAAAATCATTACTTTAATGGCCATTTGAAAAGTTGCTTGGCATAGCATACGACCCAATTGACCACCTCGCAAAACACCGACAATCATCTCAGATGGAGGAAACAATCATAGATCATGGCATTTGGAGGAGGTGGAGCAGCAAGAGGTGTGGACCGCGAAGATGTGGCGAGAGTGGAATCCGCGGCGATGAAAAACGATCGGAAAGTAGGAAATAAAGACAAAGAAAGAGAGATTATGAGAGTGGGCTAAAGATTTTTTTGTTTTTTTTTTTTTTTTTTTTTTATGGTTTTTAGGCTCTCAAAAAATGTAAAATGGTGACAGTGAGAAAAGAGAGTTATTAGTGGTGATGATCATAGTAAATTATATTATGAATTCAGGTCCATGTAGTTTTATGGATCAAGAGGATCAATTATAATTAAGGAGAAAAATAAGGGAGACCAATTGTATTTAAAGAGAAAAAGAGAAAAAATGAGAGGGGACCACTAAATTATCAATTATAAAAATCATGTTTTTTTTTTCTAGGAGAATAATTATATGGGTAATAATAAAAATAAATAATATTCTTTTTTTTGAACCAAAATACAATTCTTTTTTTTTTTTTATGAGTTTCTACTTTTCGTAATTATAATTTCAATAAATTTCTATTAAATACTGATTGATAAATTTATATGACAAAATTGGAAGTAATTTAATGTCAAAATTTAAATTACAGAAATTTAAAATTATTTTTTAAAATTTTAATTTAATTTAATTTAATTTGATGATTTAATATTTTTAAAAATATTTAAAACACTTATTTCAAAAAAATATATTTAAAGCACTATATGTGATATTAATAATCTATTAATTTTCAAATTAAATTTGATATTTTTTGTTGAAAAAAAAAACTGTCAGTGTGCTTTCTCACTCTGAAAAAATAATCAGATATAAATATCATTATAAGAGTTACAGGTTCATTATATATAACCTACATGTTCATTTGAGAATAGTTAAAGGTTCATTGGAATACAATAACATGTTCATTTTTTTTTTTTTTTTTTGCATAAGGTGCAGGTTCATTTCTGAGAAGTTACAGTTTCATTTAGCAATGATAATAAGTTTATTGAAAAACAATTCCTATAATTTACAAATGATGAACCTACACCATATATTTGATGATAAAAGTAACATGTTCATTATATATAACCTGCAGTTTCATTTTAAAATAGTTAAAGGTTCATTGGAATACAATGACATGTTCTTTTTTTTTTTTTTTTTTTTTGCATAAGGTACATGTTCATTTCTGAGAAGTTACAACTTCATTTAGCAATGGTAACAGGTTCATTGAAGAACAATTCCTATAGTTCACAAATGATGAACCTACACCATATATTTGATGA